>WYDI02022378.1:0-11132 GCA_009867235.2 Psittacus erithacus
TCTCCCCTCTGGCAGGTTAAAGCCATTCCCCTTGTCCTATCCCTGCATCCCTTGTCCAAAGCCCCTCTCCAGGTTTCCTGTAGCCCCTTTAGGCACTGGGAGCTGCTTTAAGGTCTCCCTGGAGCCTTCTGTTCTTTAGCTCAACCCCATAGCAGGTAGTGGGGATGGTGCATGTGCAAACAGGCTGCAGCTTGATGTGCTCTCCTCCCTCCAGAGCATTCTGCATGCCCCATCTGGTGCGCTGCTGTCACTGTCACTGCTGCCAGCGGGGCAGGCAGGCAGCAGGCTTGGAGAGGCATATGGATGGGCACAGGCGGTCCTACAGCTGGTTCCCCCCATCGGCTCTCTGTGGGGATTGGTAGCACGATGCTCAGCCTGGAGAAATAACCCCCCCGTCTTCAGCAGGTCTTAAATATGCCCGTTCAGGCAGAGCGTGCGGCTGCAGATGCTTTGTGAATGGATGAGGAGGGATGAGACTGATTTTCCTCCCTTTCCTGCATGGAACCAGTGAGACTTTACATGGCATTTCTACCCATCTGAGGCTTCCAGTGTGTGGCTTGTAAAGGTGGGCAGGTGGAGAGATGGAAATGGTAAAACTCCTCTGTAATAATAACTACCTCTTTTGCTATTGAGCTTTCTGGAGCATTAAGACCTATTAGGCAGTAAATAGCATTGTGGAAGATGGGGTAGGAGCCTTTAGCTTAAATCACTCAGGAATGAGCTGGAAAAAGCCCTTTGTGAGCCAGTCCTGAGCTGCTTCCCGAGCTCCCCTTGCGCTTGGATTTCCCATCCCTTAAATGGGGACAGTGCGGGAAGGTCTATTGGAAGTGCTGAAGCAAAGGTGAGGCCACTGAAGCTCTTGGCTTCAGTGCATTGAGATAAACTCCTCTGTGCCATCTCCCCACCACATTCCTCCTCCTTTATGTGCTGGTTTGTGTTGCCCAGCTCTTTCCTTTGCATGGCAGGAGCCGCAGGCACACGCGTGTGGCAGGAGGAGGTGGGTATTGCATGGAACACACCAAGCCAAACAGTGGGGAGAAAACCAGGCTCATGGAAACACTGGGAACATCCGGAGTCCTTTAGAAGAGTGAGGGGAAAAAAGAGGAAGGGAAATGGGTGGAAAATACCTTTCAATTTTTGCCATTTCAAAGCTTGAAGCTGACCTGATTTCAGAGGATGAGTGTATAATACTCTCCTTCTTCCTTCTCTTGAGTTTTTCCCCCTAATAGGTAAATGACATTTCATTCTGCTCATCCTTAAGGCAAAGTTGGATTATTCTTGCTTTTTAAAGCAGGAATAGGGAGGGGGGGGGATAAGACATGCAGTGAAGGAGCCACATGGGCACAGCAGCCTGTGGCTCCAGAGAGAGGGATCAGAAAGCTGCAGAGGTAGGTAGCTCCGATTGGGGACCAGGGAAGAACTACAGCCCTTGGGGGACCCATGGCCATCACCAGTATCCTCCCTTGCATCCGGTTCTGTGGAAACCATAGGGAAAAGCCTCAGGAGGGGCCTTTTGGGAAGCTGAGGGAGATGCTGGTGGGCAGGAGAAGCATGGGAGTGGGGGGCACTGGGCTGGCTCCCCTTTTCAGGGTGGTGCCATGGGTTTGGTGGATGGATGTGCTCATGGTCAAGTGTATGGATGTGGTGGCTCACCGCCTGCTGCTTGTTCATCCCTTGTATTAACAATGCAATGTGTAGCAGTGCTTTTGGTGCATAGGGGGCAAGAATATGCTATATCTAGAAATTTATCTACTTAGCAAGTGGAAATCCTATCTTAGTTCCTGGAATACTTGTTGCAATGATGCTAAATGCTCTCCTGAGCATCCCTCCCATCCCTAAAAGCTCCTACCATAGAAGGGCTAACGGGGCAAACTTTGTTCTTGCGTTTCTGGGCTGCAGCACGATGTGGTGCCCACAGTGGTGAATATCTGGGATGCTTTTGCTGATATTTTGCAGTAGGAATGAGGTAATTTCATGGGGGGCATTTCCAGATTGGTCCTCTATGCGCAATCTGACGTCTGTGAGCATGCTGACTTCTCCTGTGAACCTAACCTGGCAAGGCAAGCCTAAACTCCGGCGGCAAACGCACTGGGAACCATCCAGGAATGGATGGGAAAGAATTATTGTTTCCTGCCGTGTTTTGCTCTGCAGCAAGTGTAGCAAGGGGGAAAGAGGAGCTGTAAACAACAGCGAAACCCCTACCTAAGCAAACAGCAGCATGTCCTTTCTCTCCTGGCATCCCTGTGGAGCCCAGTGAGTGTGGAGCAGCATGTTGTAACCCTTGTTGTCAGCTCTTGCTTTATTTTTCATCTCCCTTTGTGCTCCTCATCCACCGAGTTGACCACTGCATCCCAATCCCTCCCTGCTTGTGCTGATGCTCCAGGCAACCTGGGTTATTCCAGAGTCTGCATCCAGCTGAGCTGCTGGCAGGGAAAACATGGAGAAATGTGCATTTTTGGACTTGAAATAGAAGACAGGACAGGGAAAAGTGGTTGATGGAGAATGAATAAGGACTGGGAAGCCTTTGGGTCTATATATTCATTGTCTGTATTATCCTATACCAGGTCTGCATGGGTGTGCATCTCCCTGGGATTCTCCGGGATAGCCGTTCTTCATTAGCATTTGGGGGAATAATTCATTAGAGGGAATACATTTTGAAGCCCTATCCTTGCTTCTCAGATGCTTTTCTTTCCCAAAAGGAAGTGTCTGCCCCTTCTCCAAGCACATTTTGCTGCTCCAGAGTGGGGGTGTTAGGAGGAGGAGCAGGGATGGAGTTGGGGAGACCTCGGTATATGTATGTGTGAGGGGGGGGCTGAACCATGGTCCTGCACAAAGATAGTTTGTATTAAATGCTCAAATTGAACCTTTTTTGGTGGGGGAGGGAGGGGCCGGGAGGAAAAGAGAGGTTTGGGAAAAGTCAGTGTTTTGATTGCCATTTTGATGTGGTTTTGATTATCATTTTGATACCGTTTTGGTGTTCCTTTTCATCCTATGCCTGGATTTGCAGAGTAAAAAGGGCAAATGGAAAGTAAATGACTTAAAACTCACTTTGCTCGAAGAACATAAGTTTCCCTCTGCTTTGATGGCTTGTTTCAAGGAGGGAGATGATGTATAGGGTCAAGGTTTGCTTTATTGGGTGATGCTTTAGGTCTCACTCCTGCACTCCCAAGAGCATCCCGAGCATCACTGTGTCAGTGGTACCCAGGGACTTGAGGTAGATGGGAAAGTTGGAGCAAACCCCCCTCTGAGGGGAGCTGAGCTGAGAAACAAAACACAAAGTGTGTTTGAGGCAAATATTTGTACAATCTCAAGGCTTTGTTTAAACGAAGCATCATCTGCTAATAGCCGATCCTGCAGGGAAACACGCATCCTCTTGCCGTGCGCCGATTAGAGGAAGAGAGCATCATTGATGGGGGGGACCACAAAGCCAAAGTAATCTCACTTTGGAGTTTCTGCTTAGATCCCACTTGGAAAAGCAACAAATGGAGCAATTTCTTCCCCAAAGTATGAGTTGGTTCATTCCCTTTCTGTGGTTTGGCGTTGGGAATATAACCTGTATCCTGTGGTGCTGGGGCATGGAATGTGAGGGATGGGTTTGGGTCAGTGCTGGGTGGTTTTCTTGTGTAGTTTGATAAGTGAGCTTCATGGCGTCATGGGAATATATGGGCTGGAAGACTAATGCAGCACTGAGGCCATTCTCCAGCCCTGTTATTCCATTTCCAAGGAATTGGGAAGCAACGCTGTATAGATTTTAATAGTTCTCCCTTTGATCTTCCTTGTACCTCTCCCTTTCACACCCCCGGTTTTGATCTCCCTTGTCAAATGTTTACATCCCCCAATTATTATAATTACCTGTAGGAAACCTGGGAACATGCTGCCAAACCTGTGGAAATCAAAGGGCTTTTAACCTTTTCCATGCGGAACAGTCCTGACAGCAAATGCCTCTGAGCATCTTTGCTGAATTCAATGTGTCAGATACTGCAGGTGTTAAACTCATTGCTCAGCTTTTAGCACATGTGTGGGGGTATAAAATGGCTTTTACTCCTCCTCCTCCTCTAATTCCCTCTGCCTGTTCCTGCACCTCCACTTTATATCCACAAAGTGACTGCTGAAAGTGGTTCCTTTTCAGCCAGGGGCTGTATAAATGCAAGAAAACAGCCCACATCGTGCTGTGGAGGCTGCACTTGGGAAGAAAAGGACCTTGATCAAAAGCCAAGGAGAAAATAAATGGACCTGCTGCTTCTAATACCTGCCCATGCACCAGAGCAGCTGAAGGGCCGCAGGTTTCTTGCTAGTTGATGGCTTCAGCTCAGCCATGGTGGGACTGGGATGCTCTCAGTGCCATTGGTTCCCATCAACCCTGCCTGAGAACTGTTATCCTGTCCTATTCGGGATCCATTTCCCCTCTCTTTAGCCATGTCTTTCTGTGTTTGCTGCTTGGGGCCAGCTCCTTGTGGCTCTTTTGGGGTCTGCCCAGCTGGAAATGCCACCGTGAGCAAGACAAGGGGTGATAGCAGAAACCTAGGAATGGATAATCATGAGATATAGACCTGTAATTCCATCACACCAAGGGGGTAAATCTGAATAGGGAAGCGTGCTATAGGTTATTGGCGAAAAGGGGAATGGTTCAGCAGGATCTGGTGGAAGTTTGCTTTGCCCCATCTCCAGCTGAGACAGCGATAGCCAATTCCCTGCCTCCCTTGTGTGTGGCCAGTGCAGGAAATCCAACTGCAGGGAGCCTTGCGCTCACAACCCAGGCCATGAATAAGCTTTAAGGCCCAAACCCCCTGCAGATGAGCCCTCCCTGTGTGTGTCTGTCACTGCAGAGAAGTGATGGGCTCAGCGATGCACGCTGCTTTCGCTCTGTGAAGCGAGATGGAAAGCGGGGGGGAAGCACCGAGCATCGCAACAGGTCGTGTTTCCTCCCTCTCCTTTTAATCCCTGATTTCGGACCAACACAGCGCCAGAAAAGGAGAGAAGAGGAATTAAATTAACGAACACAATTTCTCCCTGTCATTGCACTCTGACTAATGAGTCTATTTCTGGGTAATAAGAAGGAGCAGGAAGTGACAAGGCACTGTAATGAATTAGTGGCCCAGAACCTCGTTAGTCAGAATAATCTTTCCATGAAAGATAAACGATGCAAACATTAATTATGAAGCCGCTGCGGAAATGCATTTTGTTACTTGGCATCCCAAGACATCTCAGCAAGTTATTGCTGGAGTGAGGTTCTCTAGGGAAGAGGAAAAAAGGGATTAGAATAAGAGGTGTTGGTCTCCAAGAGCATCACCTTGCAAAGGTGATGCACAAGTCGAGCAGGAGGGTGATTTCCAGGTGCGTCCTTCCTTGTATTCATGTTCACAGAGTTGAAGGGGACCTTAAAGCTCATCCAGCTCCATGGACAGGGACACCTTCCACTAGAGCAGGTTGCTCCAAGCCTCCTCCAGCCTCGCCTTGAGCATTGACCCCTGTGGGATCTTGTGATCTCAGCGCTGCACACAAGGCTGGAAGCAAACCCGTGGGCATGAAGAAATGCCAAGTCAAAGAAATGGATCCTAAGGGGGTGTTAAAAATAATAGGAATTAAAGCTGGGAGGGAGGATTTGGATGATTCATCTACATCAGTCATTAATGCAGGTGCAGGGGTTTGGCTGCAAGGGTTTTGTTGCTTTGTCCATAGCTTGGCCTTGGGTGACATGGTCTAGTGTGAGGCACCCCTGCCCATGGCAGGGGGTTGGAAGTGAATGGTGTTAAGGTCCTTTCCAACCCAAACCATTCTGTGATTCTATTACTGCCATCTGGGAAAGGTGGTTTAAAGCAGGGTAGGTGCATCCTTGAGAGCCAGGATCATGCCTCAGCTCATTGTGGGTTTTAAAGGGGAAGAAAGAAGCAGGAAGATGTTAAACCCCGAAACCTTAAAGAAAATAATTATATAGGTACGTGTATGTCTCTCTATCTCATGAGGGAATAAGGGAAATCATTCCACCCCCTCTCTCCTTTCTGCTCCCACCTCCGCTGTATTAGTGCGGCTTGTCCCAATTTTCCTCTTTGTTGTTTTTATTCCCGACGTATTCCGGCTGCTCCTTGCAAATTTCCAAGCAGCAGCACCCGGTGCTTGGTGGCAGCAGCGGCTCTGCCTGCCGGCTGCAATTACTTTGCAACACAACTTTATCATGAGCGCAGGCTTTCAGCCCCAGCAGCGGGGGAAGACGCTTTGTGGGGGTCTAGATAAGGGCTGGGGAGAAGGCAAAGGAGCGCGACCCGGCGGAGGGGTGGAAGGAGGTGTCCGTGCCATCAGTATCTGCATCCCGGTTTGATTCAGCAGCCCTGCAATCAGAGAGTCATGGAATGGTTTGGGTTGGAAGGGACCTCAAAGCTCATCCAGTTCCAGCCCCTGCCACAGGCAGGGACACCTTCCACTAGAGCAGCTTGCTCCAAGCCTCTGTGTCCAACCTGGCCTTGAACACTGCCAGGGATGGGGCAGCCACAGCTTCTCTGGGCACCCTGTGCCAGCGCCTCAGTACCCTCACAGGGAAGACCTTCCTTGTCCTGAACTTCCCCTGTTTCAGTCTGAACTCATCACCCCTTGTCCTATCGCTACAGTCCCTGATGCAGAGCCCCTCTCCAGCATCCCTGTAGCCCCCTTCAGACACTGGCAGCTGCTCTGAGGTCTCCACTCAGCTTCCCTTCTCCAGGCTCAGCAGCCCCAGTGTTCTCAGCCTGTCTCCATACAAGAGGTGCTCCAGCCTCTGAGCATCCTCATGGCCTCCTCTGGCCTTGCTCCAACAGCTCCACGTCCATGATGTTGAGGGGACCCGAACTACACACAGTTGATGTGTGCAATGATACCTTGGCACGGTCCTCATACAGATGCAGGGATGGGTGGGATGGATCTAGTGCACGTTATGTTCTTCTGGGACTCTGCTTCCCTCTGATGCTCTTCTGCAGGACCACTCCTGACCAGGTTTAGTTTGGATGCCCTGGGGTGGGTTTTATCCCTGTAGCAGAACAGTCAGATGCTCACAAAGATGCTTTGCAAATCCTGCTGTGCATTCCCAGGATTCTCTAACTGTTATTTTGCAATCCCTTCTCTTCACCTCCCTGGATCAGAGATCACGGTCTGTTAATGGGAGGTAATAGTGGTACATTGCAATTGCAGAGGGTTGTGAGGATATGGGTGTCTGGGGTTACAGGGTGCTCAGAAAGTGCTGTAATGGGGCCAGCTCTGTATTGTGACAGTGCAGATCCTTCAGCATAGGATCTGTGCTGCTTCTCAGAGTCTGTCTCCAAACACATTCAGCTGCATTGCTCTGAGATGGGTCTAGTTAACGCAGTACAAATCTAATATGCTGTGTGTAGCTGAGAGGTGGTTTTGGGCTTGAGTGAGAGCCAGTCACACCAGTTTGAGATGTCTTCCTGCTGGTCCCCATCACCAGGGTCCATGTCCAACCTGTTTAACCCCAGGCACATGGTGGGGAAGGAGAGGTGAAACCCTCTCCGGTTATTGCAACTTTGCTTTGTCCACAGCTTCGTGTCTGCATCCTTAAATCTCTTCTGAACCGCAGCCTGGTTCTATTCAAGGTGTTGTAGTGCTAGGCTGATGGCAATGGGTAGTAGCTGCCTAAATACTTTGCAAAGGCTTCTTTGGTGGGGTCTTTCCTCTCCCCATAAGGACATCAAAGTGATGAGGAGCCGGAGGGATGCGGATGCTGTGACACCAGCCCCAGGGCTGCACTGGGACTTGCTTGGTATCCATATGGGGAAGGGTATTTGTTCCCCTGGTAGCTGAGAGAGATGCTGTGCATGCTGATGCCACTTCCCCTCTGGTTTTGGCACAGTTTAGTGGTGGACTCGGCAGTCCTGCTGTAAAGATTTGCCTTGGTGATCTTAAAGGTCTGTTCCACCCTGCTTAATCCTGTGGTTCTATGAGTCTATGTT
Organism: Psittacus erithacus; assembly: GCA_009867235.2. Classification (NCBI taxonomy): domain Eukaryota; kingdom Metazoa; phylum Chordata; class Aves; order Psittaciformes; family Psittacidae; genus Psittacus; species Psittacus erithacus. Next base: position 7,938 of record WYDI02022378.1, read on the forward strand.
TCTGCCCTGCCCTGGCACCTCCTTAGCCCCAGGGGAAGGGGTGAAAAAGGATCAATGAGTGATCCTGTTTGATATGGAGCCCTCAATCACAGTTAAACTGTTCCCAGTCATTACCACCCTCATCATCCCTATTGTCTCAAGAAGGGGAGAGAGAAAAGGGACAGCCTCACCTTGTCTTTTCAACACGTTATTATTGTTTTCCATCAGTTGTTAGCCGGTTGTGCTGGTACTTGAGTTAAAAGAGAGAAATAAGCTGGCAATACACTGCGAAGTAGCCGAGTTAAACCACTTCTACCCAGAGCTAAAGGACTTTGGTGTATGGATAATTAAGGAGCCCAGCAAGCCCCTTAGGAACAGGGTTATTGTGTTTCTGCCTCAGGTGCTCTTCTGCATTTTCAAAGTGCAGCAGGAATGGATCAAACAGGATTTAGTCTTTCTGCAAGGGCTGCCTGACAAGCCGGGATTATGCTCTCTGAAAGCATCTGATGAGGAATGAAATGAGACATTGCAAAAAAGAGGCCTTTAGGAAATGCAGCGAAAACAGTTGAGAGGGGAAGGGAAAGGGAAAACACAGGTGTCATCCTGGATGCGTGGCCTGTGCCATCTTGGGTGACACTGGCATGGGAATGGGGACCCATTCTCCCTGCCATTAGGGGTGGCTGGGACGTTGGTTGAGTTTGAGCGGGGGCTTGAAGCCTGTAATGTTCCTGCCATGAATTTCTGCCTCTTGGAGACCTTTTCCAAAGCCCTTTGAGTATAATAAAGCAGCTTTTGTTTTGGTGGCTGGAGGATGAAGGCCTTAGAAAGGGAGCTCTTATCCTAAAGGCTGTACCCCAAAAGGGGGATGCCACAACTGGAAAGGGCATTGTTCTGGCCCAACAATCCCATCCTTTCCTAATGAAGAGTAGAACCGCAGCAATGTGGAAAGCTTGTGCCTACCCAAGAATGACATCGTAATCCCTGGACACAGCTGGGATGCAGTGTGGTAGCAAAACCTGTAAGGGATCTACAACCTTCCTGGCTGGGCTTTCCAAGCCAGCGCTAGCTCTTGAAGCACTTGTGTGCTGCCGAGTGCCTTTTGCAAGCAATTGTCGTTTCGGAGGCTTGACATCTCCATCAGGGAATTGTGTTTTCCCCCCTTCCCATCTCTCCTTCACCCTCCCCATCCTTGTTTCTATCCCCTCCCTTCTTCGGTGCAGTGATATCAGGCGGCTGATGTGCCGCAAGGCAGAGCCGAGCGGGTGCGGAGCCTCCGGGAGATAATTGACTTCGGAAGCTTCTTCGCATGAGATCTGGGATGAAAACAAGTGAAAATATGTTATTTTACAACCTTGATACTCCTGACCTCATTGGAAATAAATATACACAGAACAGCCGGGAGAAATCAGATGCTGCGTTTAATGGAGAGGCAGGGACAGGAGTGCGGGGCTGTGGTGGCCTCGCACGGCTCCGTTGGGTACTACAAGGCACTGCTACGGAGCGGAGATGCTCGGGAGGATGTGTTAGGGCGCTGGATTATCAGAAAGCAGAAGAAGAAACAGACCTTTCCCCTTATTTCGTCCCGTTTTCCTCCCCGGGAGATGCTGAGAGCCCTGATGTGATGCTTGACAGGCGATGCTGTGGCACTGGTGCAGAGGTGGAAGGGGTTTAAGGGCGTTGGAGGATGCAGAACCTGAAGCAAACCCACCCACAAACCCTGGTCCAGCTGCAGTTACACCTCCAGAAGGTGAAGTTTTGGCATTGACCCCCTGCAGCACCCAAATCCTGTGGCCCTGGTGTGTGTTGAGGGTGCTGACGGGGGTGATGCTGCCTCTTCCTTCCCCTGCTCCCTCTCTGCTATCTGGGCCAGGGTCGTTAAAAGTGTGAATTAGTGCTTGTCCTGCAGTGCTACTTAAAGGTAATGAAGTTTACTTGGCTGGGTAAATTACCAGCTCTCTTTAAATGGCCCTTTTTTTTTCCCCTTCATTGCTATGCAGATGTATGCTAATGCGATGGTCTCCAAACACAACTTCCATGACCTTCTAATTTTTATTTATTTATTTACTTGAGAAAGCTCTTTGGGCTGCTGTAATTGAATTAGCATCTCCACTTCAGAGCTGGCCTGCTAGATAGGAGAGAAGAGTGAGGAAGATGATGGGGAGCTCCCCAAAATGGGGTGGCGGTAGGTCTGGACCATCCAAGGGATGCGACTGTGAGCCGGTGGGCTTTATTGCATTGAATGGGATGAACCTTATGTTTCTGGGGCTGTGCAAAAGGAGAATGTGGAAAATAAGCTTAATAAGAGGAAATCTTTGCATCTCTGTTGAATAGGGCACTGCAGGGAGCATCCACTGCAGGGAACATCCTCTGCAGGCAGACACAGCCTGTGCTGTGCCAATTCGTTATCTCAGGGTTGGGAGTAGCTTGGGGGCATAGGCCAGCCCTATCCCTGGGATTGGGGAATGAAGCTGTATCCCCTCCTCACGCAAAGCTTCTGCCTGCCTGTAATGAACTGCAGCCCAGGAAGAGCATCTCTGGTGACAGAGCTGGGATCTCGCTTCTGCAAGGGAACGTGTGGCACAGCAGTAATCGGGGCTGCCTTGGGAAATGCAGGCAGTGTCCGAGTGCTGACAGGTTTAAGAAGGGGCAGTTCCCCAAATCCCCCTCTTTGGCTGGACATCCCCTCCCATTCCCCCATCCTTTGCTGTTGTGTTTTGTCCCTTCCCAAATCCTCACAGTCCTTTCCACCTGCAGAGCATCCTTCCTCCTCCTCCTCCGTGTCGGCATATGGGTGCCCTGGGGCCCCAGGAACACCAGCTCCAGCTGCTGCTGTTTAGGTATGAGTGCTTACATTTGTTTAGCACAAAGACACCCCTGAGGATTCCCGGCTCATCCATGGGAAAGGCATTTGTCAGCAAAAACACATCCAGCCCCAGCACCCGGCCCCGTCCTCAGCTTGGAGGTGCAGGGAATGGGGCTGTGGGAGATGCTGGGACACCCCCAGGCAGGATCCATGCTCCCTCCGCACTTTTTGGGTGCTATAAGAGTGGAGCCAGGCACTGTCAGCCTCGATTCATCCCCAGCATCACAGAATCCCAGACTGGTTTGGGTTGGAAGAGACCTTTAAGCTCACTCAGTTCCATGGGCAGGGACACCTTCCACTAGAGCAGCTTGCTCCAAGCCCCTGTGTCCAACCTGGCCTTGAACACTGCCAGG
>WYDI02022379.1:0-11500 GCA_009867235.2 Psittacus erithacus
TAATATCTTCTAAGCCCAGAGCAGCAATAAGGCCCCAGGAGGGGTGGTGAGAGATTGGGGGGGGGGGGGGGGGGGGCAGGGAAGGGAGAGGAGTACACAGGGATTTCTTACTTTTTCAGAGGAATTCAGAAATCAGGCTTTTGATTGGCACAGAATAAACAAGCCCACTCCGGGTCTAGGCCTTGGCATCCATGGGCACACAGCTGGCTGAAGGTGAGAGGACAGGGATGAGGAGTGTGGAATGGGAACAGAGCCAAGTACACAGGCATAGAGAAGTGGCAGGAGGTTTTGGTGTGAGAAGGCCAAATCAGCCCATTTCATATAGTTGAGTGAGTGAATGATAAACACCCTGACAGGGAGGGACGAAATGACATACAACAGAAAACAATCTGTACTTGCAGTGACTGGATGAAGAGGGTGGGAAAGACACTTTGTGATGTGCACACGCATGTTTGTTCAGTGTGCGTACTGCTTTGTGCTAATGTGCCATGTGCCCCTATGCATACAGACATCTTATTGCCACGTGTGTTCATGCGTGTGTCCACCCACCCTGCGTGCCCAGTGTGAGCCTGTGAAAGTCTAAGCCGCAGCTTGGATTTGTGCCTGCGAGGTGCTAGCCCAGGCTGCCATTGCACAGTTGTGTGTTTGTGTGTGTACATGCACACGCACAGATAGATGCTGCTTCCCTTCTGTGCCAGCTGAGTGCTCAAGGAGCTGCAGGGCGTCCGATGTCCGGACGGCAGTCCTGTGCTCATGGATGCTGTGAATGATACAGGCTAGCTGTGGCAGTTCTCAGCAGCTCAGGAGAAGGCTCTTAACTCATGCAGACAGCTGGTGCTAGGGGCAGCTGGCAAGATGCTGGAAGCCAATCCATTGTGACAGCTGCTCTGCCAGGGGTGGTTGAGGGCTTCTCTCTTCTTGTTTTCACCACAAGCCGGTTACCTAGTGTGAGGCTAACAGGGCCACTGCTGGATCCAACAGAAATGGAATCTAAGGGGACAAGCACAGAGTGCATTAAGCAGAAGAGCGTCAGGAAAACAAAGCACTAGAGAGCTGCGCATTTCTTGGTTTATGTGCTACTATTACACACTCTTCTCATGCTTGTTGCTTTTCCCAGGGTCCCTCTTTCTTTCTATCTTCCATTGCTCCTCCTAATCCTCTTCACCTCCACCACATCCTTCTCTCTTTTTCCTAAGTACCTTCCCTCTATGGCCCCACTGAGCACCAGTCAGGATACTGTAAAATCAAGAGATTCCAGTATGGCTGGGACTGGCTTTTTGGGTATCTTTTGACAAAGAAGTCTGAGAGGGGACTACAGTCATCCCCTACTGCCGCCACACTTTCTTCAGCATCCCTTAGCCACTCTGGAAGCCCTAGAGCCAGACAGGTTGCCAACTAATACAGAAAACTGCTGGGTTTCTGCTTCACAGAAAGCTCCTGACAGCACTGGTGAGCCCCATGCTATGAATAAGGGAGTAAACAGTAACAGCTCTTGAGCCTATTAAGAAGACCCAAAAGGGCTGTGATGCCTCAGCATAAAGTTCATCCTTGTGGATAGGTATAGGTAACAGGGAAGAGAGTTTGAGAGTAAGCACAGAAAACCAAAGTCTTTATGTCCTCCTCATGCCCCACGGTTATCCCCTTTATTTACAGCCTCGCTCATTTCCTTCAGTCCCCTGCAGGAATGCTGGTCTTTTCTCTGGCCTCACAAACCAGTTGAAGGAGCCTTTGAGGACCCAATTTTCTAGCCCCACAAAGAATGGGAAGAAAAGAAGAGCACAGTGTGTGACTTGGCAGAGGAAGCACCTTTCTCACACCTCACCCCATAAATCTCATGCCTGACAGAGTTTCTAATGCTAGAGTCACTTAAAACCACAGTATCACGTTGGTTTAAATTGATGAGTGGCACTGAGAGTGGGGACAGCCTAAAGCACTGAACAGGGACTCTGCCGATGGCAGGCCTCCCACTCTTGTTCACATTCTGCTCCCTCTCTCCGCTAATGGAGCCTCATCTTTTTAATTAGAAAGTAAGGGCTCTCCAGGTTACTGTCTGAAACGCTAGGAGACTCTTTAGGGAGACCTGGAAGCAGCAGTGCTTGGCTTGGAAACTTTTCAGTCAGGAGAGGACAAAAGAAGGAAAGGACAAAGAGGTTCAGAGCATTCATACATGAAGGGTTGTGCCTCTTCAGCTGTTTGTGGTGCCAACAACAGCCTGTCAAGTTGTTTGAGAAGCTCAGTGCCAAGCTAGACTTGTCCAGAAAAGTAATGAATATAATGGTTCTCAGAAAAGGCCACCTCTAAAAGGTATGAAGAGAAGTCCAGGGCAATAACCTTCTTTCCTCCAGGAGAGAGTGGATTCCTGGGGCAGCACAGTGGAGACCATGGGAGATCATTCCAAGACAGGAGTGTGACCTCACTGCAGCCAGCGCTGAAGTTCACATTGCTGGGACCAGGCTAACCCTTTCTCAGATCATTCCTTTGACTCCCTGGATTCATCTCTTCTCAGACTAGAAAAGGAGAAAGGTTTAAAGGTGCCTGCCTGGTTTGGTGTTATTTCCTATCCTGTGGTCATCTAAGTGCAAACCAATGGCAGAATATCCCCCAGTCCTGTGAAAATCCAGTTTTCACTTCCATTTTGGAATCAGACCTTTTGGCATTCAGATTCTACCCTGTTACCTGTGTTTGCACAGCACCAAGCACTAAAACTTAAGTTGCCTCACCCCCACTTTTATTCTGACCTTCTCTTTTCCACTCCTCCCTACTGTCCCATCCTTTCTTCCTTGCAATCCCAGAACACTGTCTCTTGTTCTGCCACTGCTTTTCAATGGCTGCCTTCCCCCTTCATGTTCTATTCCCCAAATTTCATGTCACTACCATGTAAAGTCTTTGAAAATAAGGTGATCATGGAGAAGTCTGTAAATCAAAGGCCCTCTTCAGAGTTACAGATGTGTTTTCACTGAGGCTTTTAAAAGAAGCCCGCTGCAATTTAGTTATCCATCTCCCAACACGGCCACAAGTTCTCTCTCCTTTAACTTCCAGTCTCTCACTCAGCCTTTTCCTGTGCAATGGAAGCTCTGGATGGCCGTTCCTGCTTCCTCTTTTGCTCTCTGGGAGCAACACAAAGTCACAGTTCAGCATCTTTGCCATGTAGCTTCTACAATCTCTGCCCTCCACTGCCCCTGGGATGAAAACATGATGGTGTCAGGGAGGCGTCTAATGTGTCGTCAGGGGGCAAGCATTGGAATATAACTTGAACTGCAGATGCTTCATGGGAGGTATACTGAAATGAAGGCAACAGGAAACGTGTAAGACTCAGAGAGAGCTCACAGTAGGTAGCTAAATAGAGCAAGGAGGTGTACTAGATACTGAAAGACAGAGGGAGGAGGAAAGGGTGCCTGGGGAGGGCATCTTCCCTGCTTGGCTGCTGGCAGGCACAGTGACGTCAGTCCTCCTACAAAGGGACCTGGCAAAAGGATAATTTCAGCTGTGGCATTTCTGACTGCTGGCTGTGTTGATGAGCAGGGCTGCTGCGATGAGCTTACCCTCAAGAGGGTGCACAGGGGGCCAGGAAGGGAAAAGGGAGGGAGAAGCATGGTTTGGGACAAGAGGGAGAGAAAGTGGCTTTAAAATGTGGCAGACTTCAATCTCCTCTGCTTAGGTGGCTGCTTTTAGGGATAGGGGAAGAGGCAGAGGCAGAGCCAGGAGGCAGACACTACCACGCATGGTCCCTGCAGGTAGTGAGATCAGCAGATCTTCATTTGTAAGCCAAATGTCTCTTATAGCTGGTACTGCTTCCTGAGGCAAAGGAAACCTTTCTATCCAGCGTTAAACTCTCTGTGACAAGCATCTGCCATTATGCTATGTTCCACCTTCTCTGAAAGCTTCCAAGAACCCCAACTTTCCTAAGGTGCTGGTCCTCAAGGTGCACCATTTTTCTCTTTTGCTGGATATTCTCCCTCTTTTACATGAGCCCTGCCTGATCCTTAAGCGCAAGAAACTGGGAGGGAGCACAGCCAGGACACCCAATCCAAACGGATATTCCATATCACAGCACGTCATGCTCAGTATAGAAACTGGAGGAGTTGGCTGGGAACAGGTTGGGAACACATGGTCAGCATGTGGTAAGAAGTATTGTACATCACTTCCGTTTCTTGGGGTTTATTCTCCATTTCCTTACATTATTATTACTGTTGTTGTTATAATTATTTGAATTACTAAGCTGTACATAACCCATGGGGTTTTATCTTTTTTCCAGTTCTCCCCGTCCCACAGGGGGTGGCAGAAGGAGTGTGAGTGATTGCATGGTAGTTAGCTGCCAGCTGGGGTTAAACCATAACAAAAACTCTGCCCCCCAATCTCTGGATGTTTGGGATCTGAAGGCTCAGGTTGTCATATTAATCCTTCAGAAGTTATTTCATGGCTTGTGCACTTCAAGAGCCCATGAGAGCATAAGCCTGTCCAGCCTATTTAATGTGGGGGATACAGATTTAGTACACATGCCACATATACGCTTCTTACGGCTCTCTGGAGGATCTTCTGCTCCTCCAATCACCAAGCCAGCCAGCTTGAGCAAGGGACATGCTGTGTGCCAGCTTCCAGCTCTATAGAGCAGTCTTTTAGAGAGGTTTGTGAGCAGGGAAGTGGGGAGTCACTCTGCCATTTGGTTATCCCTATGAGCCTGGGCTATGACTTTTTCAGTGAGAGGCAAGACCAAAGCCTCAGCATTTGTGAGAGCGGCCCCAGGTACCAGAGAGCCTGTAGGCAGCTTTGCTCTGAAGCAGAAATCCCCATCTTTTCACAGTGCAGACTTGGATGCGCCAGCTGCCCACCTAAACCTGGCAACTGCGCTAATTGGGAGCACAGGGAGAGGGGCTGAGACATGCCTAGGGAAGACGGAGTGACTGAAAGCATGGACCTCAGCAGCAGCATGGGGGGCTGGTCAGAGAGAGAGAGCAGGACTGCTTGGTGGGATGAGGGATGGCAAGGAGGCTGAGGAGAAGGAGAGGCTGAGTGAAGCAGAGCGTCTGAGAAAGCAGGCAAGCACACGTCAGAGCTGCAGGGACTCAGGGACGGTGTCACAGGCAAGGCTGAAATATAAATGGAAATTCTCATTGGGCCCGGTCAATGCCATACTGGTGGATGAATACAGGGAGGCTGAAGGAGTGAGGGGAAACAGCACAGCCAGGGCACCCCATCCAGCACCTTCCCAAGCACCCTCGGTAGCACTGTCCCACCCCATCCATAGAGGCTGCTGGGCACGTATATATTCCTTAGTTACTCCTTCCCTCAGTGTGGTCCTAGAGGGGCTAGAGAGGTTTGCCATGATTAAGTGTGCTGCTCTTGGAAGAGTTGGGCAGCATCTTTCTGGCAGTGTGGGCAGTCAGGCTAAAGTGAGAGGGAACAAATGGCACGATATCCTAAGTCTAGGAGTATGTGGTCTTCCTTGCAAGACAGGCTGGTTTCTAACTCCCCTAGCTTTTGCCCTTGTGGGTTCCTTGTGGCCATCTTTCATGTAATTCTACTTTCTACTTGGACATAGCTCTGCACACCTACCAGCCTGAGTCCCACAGTCACCTCTCGACCCAATCAAATCTGTCATCATCTACCCAAGCTGCCTTCTTTTCTCAAATTCTCTCTCTTTATTTAACACCTTTCTTCTTCTTTCACCTCTCTGTACACTGAATTTTATGGCACTGGAGAGGAGCATTAGAAAAGTCAAAGTGGAACAGTGCAAATTAGCCCCCAGGTCTGCCCTTTCCTACCATCTGTCTTTACCCACTGTTCATTCCCCTGTATCCCAGGAATAAAGCTTCTTCCAGAGCATAGGGGAATGTCTTCTCAGACAGAAGTGTAAGTGCTGAGAGTACAAGTGTGCCACTGGGGCCTGCAGGTTGGAGACTCCAAGCACTGAGCTGCCAAGAACAAAAAGACAGATGAGTGGATCAGTGACCCCTTTCAATCTGGATCTGCCATGGTCTCCTAATGCCACCAACAGCATGTGAACCTCTGGCTTTGAAAGCCTAAAAGCAAACAGGGTAGCCCTGTGGGAGAAACAAGAGCACTTTACTGCAGAGGATTTCAGAACTCTGTGGCTTCCTGATGACTCCACATGGTCTACATGTATAGAGAAGCAAGCAGAAATATTTCCATCTGCTGAGGCTCACTGTGTATACCAGCAGACCTAGATCCTCTGTTGTACACTGATGTCTGACAGAAGTTCTCCCTAGGGAGAACAGAGCATCACAGTCCCTGTGTCATTGCCATGACTGCTTTTGTGAGCACCACTGTGCCATGAGACAGGGAGGGTTCCCACTTTGTGTAAACAGCATTGAGTCAGACCCTGCAAGGTAGAAAGAAGGATCATACTCCATACAGACGTTTCCTTAGAGAGAGTGGTCATGATCTCTGTGGCAGAGTAACCTGACAAAGTCAGTTCAATGAACATGAACCAGACTCACAATCCACATCAGAGCCACTCACACAGAGATTGCTGGTGCTTTGTGGAATGTCACCTGCATGGTGACATCCTAGCAGACCCATGGTCACATAGTTTGGATGGAGCAACTGTCCAAATGTTTGCTTCAACATGATCTACCAGCAACACCAAAGTGGGGCTGTGCCTAAGCACATTGTGGGTACATAAATTCAAGCTAGAGCCAGCAATATGGGCAAACATGGCCTGCTCAACACCTTGCAATGCAGTCAAACCTCTGCATGGCTCTACCAGTAGAACATCCTTTTCCCTCAACTTCAAGGTCAAATCCCAGTTTTCCCCAGGATCTCAAAGTTCAGGAAACACATTCCACTTTGCTCGCTTGGATCAAAACTGATGGAGGAAGACATTTCCCATTTGCCCCAAATCTGCTCAGCATCTTTGTCATCCCCTAGTCCACCCTCCCATTCTGTGAAGTAAAAGAACTACCCTGCACAGCACCGCCTACCTCTCACCCTGCCTGCCATCATTCCTAACAGACATCACAGACAGTTTCTGTGCCACTGGAGCAGTTTATTTCTCTCTTCATTTTTCACAAGTGATTATCGAAGTCAGAATTTTTCACCCACAGAAGGAAAGGAAAATGAACCTTCAATCACAGATGCAGATCTACCTGCTGGGAAAGAAGAGAAGGGGGGAGGGTGAGAAGAGAGAGATGAGCAAGGGAAAAGCACAGAGAAGAAGGGCGTGTTAAACAGAGAGAAGAAACCATTAACAAAGTGAGCAAGAATGGAGGCAGGAAACAGAGAGAGCAGGGAGAGAGTGAAAAGGCTGAGATGAAGAGGCTAAATGAGGCAGAGCAGCTAAACCAAAAAGGTAGAAGATAACACGAAAAATGGAGGGGCAGGATAGAAAAGATCACTATATCTGGAGATAGAGCTGCGAGATTTTCTCCTTCTCCTTCCCATCCCATCTCCCACCTGATCCAAACTCACTACCTCTTCAGACTTCTAGCAGGAGTAGTCCCTCTTTGGTGCTGTGAGATGATTCTTCCTGCCTTTCAGCCTGTACAGAGGCAAGGTAACAACTGCAGACTGAGTCTTCACAATGCCTTGTCCCCATCACTGCTCTAAAACTTGCTCCCCCATGCAGTTATGTTTCTCGGATGGGAAGATGGTTATTACACATCCTCTTAGTCATCACTTAGTAAAGCTAAACACATTTAGTGCTTCATCTTCCCTCATCAGTCAAGCATTTCTTTGCCCCTCTATCTGCTGCTCTGCTCTGAATCTTCTCCATTTTCTCTCAATTTCAGTTAATAAGCTGCTCAGCCAAGCAGAGCCCTCTGGAGAGGGGTCAGCAGCTCCTTGTTCCATGACTTGATGTCTTTAAGAACAACCATTTCCCTCTCTACCCCCATGCTCCTCCACTCTCTCTTCTCCAAAGAGCAGCTTTGGGTATTGTTTTGTAATCTCCTTTAGCCTTACCTTCTCTACCATCCTAGCTAAGCCTAGCAATTTGCTTCCAGGTCTCTCAATGGCTATTCTCCCTTAAAGAACCAGTTACTGGTGACGAGGGGACAAGAGAGTCCTTTAGAATTATCATAGTATCATAGAATCATAGAATGGTTTGGGTTGGAAGGGACCTTAAAATCATCTAGTTCCAACCCCATGCCACAGGCAGGGACACCCTCCACTATACCAAGTTTCTCAAGGACCTGTCCAACCTGACCTTGAACACTTCCAGGGATGGGGCACCCTATTCTCTTTTGATTGACTGGTCATGTACCCATAAAATAGTGAGATTTGTCCTTCTTTCAGCCTGCACATGCCCAAAATGACCTGACAGATAGCGACAGCGGGGTGAGGCAGCCCACTGTACACCTTACCTCAAAAGCTGTAATGGGACCAGGTTTTGTCAGGTATCCCAGAGAAATCATAGTGAAAGCCATGGAAAGAATCTACTGATTTGTTGTGCTGCATTACCAATATAACAATCGCTTCAAAGAGCTCCAGCACAGAAGCACAGAGAGATGCTGAACTGTACAATTACATACACATCCCCACTGGGAAGGCAGGGGGGAATTCAGTACAGGGCTCTGTGTGTGTGACAGGGATGAATAAAATAGATGCCTCAGGTTTAATGATTGTTAGGGAGCCTGCATTTGCTTGTGGATAAGAATGGAGGATCTGACTGAGTTTTGACTAACTTCTGCTACAAACTGATTGAATGTCCTTTAATACGGTGGATTTAGCTGCTGCCTTTCTGTAAGACGGTTCCAGGACAGTAAACCTCCTGTATGCAGCATTAGTGATCATCACTTACACACACGCATACATCACTTCCCAAAACAGAGGTATGTAAGAGAAGAGCTGTGTTTCAGAGAGGGCTAAAGAAAGAAGTGAAATCTAATAAAAGGATGAGATAATGGACAGGAAGTAAAAACCACTAAGAACAGCCTTAACACAAGGTTTTTGGAGCAGCAAAATAATTGCCTTCTAGTTTTTGACTTATTAAAGCAGCACTTTATACTTCCTTGGGAAACAAAGGGTATCCCCATAGAACATCCTAGATTCATCATTAATTTGTCTCCTTAAAGGAATATAATATACAGACAACAGCTTGAATCAGAAAGATGCAACATATTCTCTGGGTGCAAGAGCAGGGATCCTGTAATGTATGTCTTCTCACCCTACAGTACATCTCCCACTAGGTTCACATCTTGTCAGCACTTGGCTAGCCCCAGGTGTGTGGCCTGGTGGGGACTCTGCTCTTTCTCTTTCCCCTACAGCAGCATGCGTGTGGGCATAACAGGTCAGCAGTAGCCAGAAAGCAGTCACAGAGCTGCCTACACACCCATTCCTGTCTTCAGATGAACAGAGGAAAGAAAAAAGGAGATGACAGTAATATTTGGAGAGGACGGAAAGGAACTCACCTGGACCCTTGCCATTTCTGTATACACTGGCTTTTCCATCCTTTACCTCCTGCTCACTGTAGCCAGAGGGATGTTTTCTTTGTTGACTTCAGAGGATGCCACTAATTAGGATCCAGTATGACAAAGCACAGAGTAGCCTGACATTGCTAGACCACAGGTGCCTAGAGGCAAAGGAGACAGCTCCTGCCTGAGGATCAGTTTCATTAAGATGAAGAACATCAAACAGCTTTCCCTAAACTGACATCCATCTGTCAAAGGAGTCTGCAAAGAAAGGCAGAGCTGACAGGGGCCCTAAGGAAAATCTCATTAGGATGGTTTTAGAGGGGCCTCTTGATGGGAGAGCTGAGGGGACTATCTTCTTCCTCTCATCAGGGATAGCTCGCGTCTGTCAGTTAGTTGTCTCCGTTCTCAGAGGCTGATGGGGATGGACAGGTAATACTGATGGAGGTCACGAGTATGGGAATGTGACCAAGAAGGAGCCACAGGACTGAGGGAGAAATAGTGGAGCAGGGCACTGCAGAGCAAGTGCACAGAGGGAACATTCAAGGCACAACTTGCTCTCTGCTTCTGAGGAGGGGGAAGGGCAGATGGCTACAGCAAGCACCCTGTGCAGTGCTGGGCCGCCCCAGGGGAGCCTTGTGAGAGTGAGAATAGCATCTCACCTCCTTGCGCACACCATGCAGAACTGAATACAGCTATCCTGCTTTTTGTTCATAGGATTTGGGCATAGCTTTCACTGTGGACACATCTGCACATCCCTAGAGGCTCATCAAGATATCAGCCCAGATGAATCAACCCACAGCCCAGCCTGGCAGGTAAAGATAGGCCGTGGGAACAATGGTGAGGAAAGGCTCCTTTGCCGCACTGACAACAGCAACATGCACGTTTGGATGGAAGAAGTATGACTGCAGGGCAATACGGCTCTCTGGGTCTGAGCTACAGCCACATTGCCCTAACATAACCAATGATTTCTGGAAGGCTTAAAACCAGGCATTTATCTAGTATTGTAACTCTCTCCTGAGGCACTCCTGCTGGTAAGTGCATTCAGACGCTTGCCCTGCAATACAATGAGAAGGCATGTGCTCAAATTCCCCAGTGAGCTCTGATTCAGTAATCACAACAAGTGTTCATTAGTGCCTGCAGGGACATCCTACTTATTAGGAGTGGTCAGCTGGGTATTACACTATGCTCAAATGGTTCACCAGTCTTTAGCCTCTAGAACTGACCTTGCAATTGGCTGCTATGCAACTTGGCAGCATTATTCAGTGTCTCTAAAGGTTCACATTGGTGATATCATTACCCTTTGTTAAAAGTTGCTACTCAGCCTCTCAGTGTAGAATGAAAGCATGATGGTTTTGTTTCCTTAGAAAGCTCATGCTGATGGCCTGTCTTCCTTAGGGCTTTCACATACGACCTCATTGTTTTTGTCTAAAGCAAGGGTGGGAGACCTAAAGCCCATGGGCTGGGTGTAACCTGCAAGAGCTTATGGATCTGGGACATATCACAAACACTTGGCATGCTTAAAAGACCTGCATCTGGGCAACATAAGAGATGCCCCTGGCACAGTCCAGTGTTTCTACATATGTCATCACAATTTCAAACCAGTGACAGAGCTCATGACCTTTATTCCCAACCAGCACTGAAATCCACATGGTGTTCTCACTTTGTGCTATTGCTGTGAAGTGATAAGGCAAGTGTGAATTTGTCACCAGCCAAAAGGTGTTGGAAAGAACCTACTCTCTCCCCAGGAAAGAACAGGCTCATCAGCCTGCACCAGGGCTTTGCAGCAATGACATCACCCGGGCTGTGAGGAGCTCCGGCAGATGATGTCACATGGTACCTCTGGAAATCTGCAGTGCTGATGCTGTCCCTGGTTTTAAGGGTTAGCACAAATGATGTTAGTCAAGGAGTGAGTCAGAGGCCCAAACACTGGTGTTCAGTGCAACATCACCCACCAGTCTTCAGCTTCTCCTCCAAAACATCTCCCACAGGTCCTGTGTGGTGTTTGCCAGCACTGAGTAAATGTTTTGGAAAACAGGGCATCAAAAATGGCTCTGGAAAACAGGGCATCAAAAATGGCTCTGGAAAACAGGGCATCAAAAATGGCTCTGGAAAACAGGGCATCAAAAATG
>WYDI02022379.1:11600-156325 GCA_009867235.2 Psittacus erithacus
TCAAAAATGGCTCTGGAAAACAGGGCATCAAAAATGGCTCTGGAAAACAGGGCATCAAAAATGGCTCTGGAAAACAGAAATTCAACCTTTATATCCCTGGGGGCCTGCAGCAGTGATGCCATCCCCATATCCAGAGCCTCCCCAGCCCACCACAACTCCAAGCCCCTCAAGTGGCCTCCCAGGCAGAGAGGAGGTTGGAGAGGCTTATTTTGGCTCACCCCTCTCCTTCTGCCTGGCTCTCTTGCTCCTGCTTGCACTCACGCTGTAGCTGTCTTGGGCTCTCTCACACAGTCTGTCTCCCTCACACACAAGCTCTAACACAAACACAAAGGCTATAGGATCCATGTCTCTTGCATATTGTATAAGATCCCCCTCCCTCACAGCCTCTTTCAAACACAGTGTCTCTCTCCCTCTCGCTCGTGCTTGCATACACCTCTTTTTTTTCTGTCTCTTTCTCTTTTTGGCATTGGCGGGAGTTTCAGGGAACAAGGCTCTGTCTTACTCACTGTTCACAGAGTCACATTGCTCCCTGCTAATCTGTATCATTTGTTTTGCTATATTACTACTATTTTCTTTGCTCAGGGCTCAGTTTCCTCCCCTCAAGGAGGAGCTCAAACCCTTATGGGTTAGCAAGATGTCCCAGTTCCTAGGACTTCCCAAACATGCCTTCATTGGCAGGTACATGAGGGTTTTGCTTTAGACCCTGCTCTGTTTGGCTCTGTTACTTGTAAGAAAGTGATGCTTCCAGCATGTGACAGATTTACATGAGCTAACCTGAACAGAACTAACTGTTAAACTGCAGTTCAAATGTCTGGAAGAACAGCTGACCCTCTTCTTCCTTGTTGCAAGTCTGGATAATCACACTGAGTACTCACATGCAAATGGGTCATCAGCAATTCCTTAATCTTCTGCTTCCTTTTCTTCTCAGCTCACTAATTAGTGCAGGGTAATTGATATCACAACTGGATATTTGTGAAAACAAGAATTCATATTTTAACAGCAGTGCTGTTTAAACTGCAAAAATGATGTCAGTGATTTAAGTGTGATGTCTGAAGACTGTAAGAGTGGCAAGGTTTGTAGAGAAGGATCAGCCATGATACAAGGAGAATGAAATGGACAGGGTGTCATGCAGGTCTGGAGGAGGTGAATGCAGCAGGCCCAGAGAAGAGCTTGTCCATTTTTACATTTAATTTGGCTTGTCCAAAAAAAGACATTAGTCTCCCTCTATAAACCTTGCCTTGCCAACATGGTTTCAACTTGGCAGGAATCAGAAATGCAGCATCACCACTCTTAGAAGTGCATGTCTCTAAGAAGACAGAGGAATTTCAGTTCCATCCTTCCATGAAACTTTCCATGACTTCTTATAGACGTAGACCTTCCATAGTGATATTTACACTCCTCCAGCCCTCAGGCACTTCTTTCAGTCGCCTTGAGTGTTCAAAGTTTACTTAGGTTGACCTTGAAATTACGTCAGCTAGCTTCTTTAGCAATTCTGGCTGCATCCCATCATGGTCCATGGACTTAACGCATATTCAGTTGACTTAAGTGCTCTCTGCTGATCTTCTTTCCACCACGGTTAAGTTGCTTCATATATTCCCCTGGATCTGGCATTTCTAAAGGCCTGTCTTGCTAGTACGGGCTGAGCTGAAGAAGGCACTCAATATTTTGGTCTTTTGAACGTCCAGTCTCACCAGGGCATCTGCCCCATTTAGCAGTGGGACCACATTTGCCAAGTCTTCCTTTTGCCACTTACATACTTCTGTATTTTTGTCTACTTTAAGGTTCTAGACATGGGAACTCACCTGGAGGCTTACTTGGAGACTCAGCACTGTGTCCCATGAGCAAGTAGTGCAGCGTGTACCTGCCATCTGCTCAAGTGAGGCTGTGAAGCTGACTGCAAACAAGGTCATTAGCACATCTAGCATAGAGCTACGTCTCCTGGGACCAATCCCACAGAGACTTTCCTATCTCAAGGCCTATCTTGGTTCAGAAGGTACTTTAGGTCATGAAGCCATATGTTTTAGTTCCTTTCTTGTCTATTTTCACCAATAAAATCCTGATTCCTTTTATCCTGCTACCCCCCCACACACACACACTCCTGTGTCAGCAATTGCTAACATCAGCATTCTCGCCATGAGGCAGATTTTGCTGCTAGGAGTATTCCACTGCCATGGTACCATGGCTCTTTTACATCATCTGATGTGCCTAGCCTTGGTCACAACACCTGCCAAGGTGCTGACCAGGGTAATCATGAAGGTGGTGGTGCCCAAGGCATGCATGTCTCCAGGGCTGTTGTGATTTAAATGGTTGATGAGAAGCCCAAGCTAAATGTAGTTCTTTCTTCTGTTTATTTGCCTGATTGCTGCTAAGTACAGTCAAGCTTTTTTTCTACCTGTGCATCCCACTTACCCTTTCAGGCCATGCTAAATAGTTATCATGCCTGCATTTTACACAAGTGCTTGCTTTGTACTGGGAGAACAATCAACAGCAGCTGCAGAAACTCTGTTCTGGAACTTGAGTCTCCTTGCTGCAATGTTGGTAAGCTTCAAATGCAGCTGTTTTCTCATCAGGTCTGTCAGATGATCTTAGCATCAGGCTAAGAGTTATCTGGCATTTCAGACCACTGCGGCAGCCTTGCTGGGTATACCTTGGCACAAGCCTGACAGAGGTTGAATAAGATGTGCAAAAATGCAGAAGAATGGATGGCGTGGATCAGCAGGAACCTCTGCCTCTCCCGCTATTCTGTCTCTGACTGTGTCCAGGGCTGGCTGGCTGGGAAAGAACAGGGCATGTGCTTTCCTTGTTTCCTTTTCCCTGATACTGGCCACCAGCAGTTTAAAGACTACCAGAGATTTGGTTTAAATGCTTTGGCAAGGATTTTCACAAGGTTTTTTTCTGTACTGTGTATTGTTTCCTTGGATTTTCTCTTAACCTGATGCCTGTTCTCACATTGCAAGGAATAGTCCATATTTTTGCCCTGCTTGCCTTCTTGAGACCATTTTGATTCTAGGATTCTCAGTGGAGGAGAAGATGCAGACAGCTCTGATCCATGATGATGTGGCAGTTTTCCTCCTGCTGTTCCACAGAATATTACCTTTATTGGGAAGAAAGGTCATGTTCCCTGAACAGGTAAATTTGTCCCATCTGTCTGGTGGTCACGCAGTGATGATTATACAGAGACCAGAAAACATGTGTCTTCTTCCATGGGGCTTTTTTTTGCCATGGGGCCTTTTTCTTGCCTGAGACCCTAGCAGTGGAGGAGTAGCCGTAAGGGCTGCCCCATCTGAAGGATGAGAAACTCTGTCATGGCTTTCTGCAGGAAATATTTTTGGCAAGACCCTCCTGGATGTGCACTGTCCAAGGAACTATGGTGCAGATCCAAGGAATCCCTTCTGTCCAGTTTGTTCCAGCTAGTGTCCTGGGAGGAGGAACTGACCCATGAGGAGAATCCCCCTCCTTATTTATAACAGGAGCACATGCTCACATGTTATTTATGTGAGGAGCACATGCTCGCTGTCACACACTAGAGGAACTGTGCTGCAGCCACAGAGCCTGATCACGGTAAGATCTGATTCCAGACCATTACAAGTTGGCAGCACAGCCATAGCTTACACGCTGCTTGGAGACTCTATGTCCCAGACCATACCACTCAGCTTGGGCTGCGATATTCTGCTAAAGGAGGGAGATGTGGTGCCCTGCAGAGCAAGACCACAAACTCAGAAGGTCTCTGCTAGAAGGTATACTCCATTGCTACCACTCTGCCATTGTCTCTTCCCTCATCTCTTGTCTATATGCAGCCTCACTCTGCATCAAGGCCCAGTGCTGCCCTACCACTGTTACATGAGGTGCTGTCTCAAGTACTGCCAAAGCAGATGCCTCTCCACTCTCTGTTCAGCTTGATGGATCCCAACAGAGGCACACAGTGAATTAGCTTGAGACTCAGCTGTAGAACAGCTGGTTCAGCTAGACCAAGAGACATTTTTCTTTTCATTGGACATCTTGTGTCTCTCAATGTGGCACAGAGACCTTGATTTTCACCAGAGATTTTCCTATTTGCTAGGAATCTGTAGAGTCTCACTTCAGGGCTCTTGCAAGTGAACAAGAAAAGGTCCAGGTTACCCTATCAATGAACTATCTGCTAAAATACCAGAATCACACGGGATTAAGCCTGTGCTTGCCGTACTCGGAGATACGGTTTGTTTAATAGATCAGTGCAACACAAAGGTCTGAGGGTATCATTGGGATTTTCTTTCTCTGCCCACCAAAGATGTTCTGTGACTGAGCTATCGAGTCAAATTCTTCTTTGCCCTTCTTAGAACCTGCAGTGGTGTTGGTCCTGTCCCCTGCTTGTAAGAAGAATATGTGACTTTCTCTGCTTCATTCATTTCTGAGGGGCTACCCCTGCCCAATTCTACTGGACTTCCTCTGTACTTCTTCTGGAATTTGTTAAAAAATTCCAGCCTGTGGGTGATGCCCAGACACTGCAGTAGGTCATCTCTAGGGTCAAGGTGTGGGAGAAGTGAGTGATAGTTGAGAGAATTCAGTAAGGAACCGGGAGAGACCGGGACATCCAGCAGGACCACCTGTACTTCCTGATCATTCCTGGCAGTACATTCCAGGGGTGCTTTGTGTGTCCACCAGGTTCCTATTTCTGATGATACAGCATCATGTTAGAATGGGGTCACCCTTGCCTTTCCCACCTCACAATCAATGCCATTTCTGGAAGAGTCTCAAATCGGGTAACTTGGGCAGAGGCATCACCTTAGAAATGGCTGAAGCAGTCATTCTTTTTTGTGGGCTGCATTTACTTTTTCCTTTCCTCATTTTGAAGGGGTGTATCTTCATTTTATTGCATCTCCTGTTTAACACAAGTGCAAGGTTCAGTGTTCAATACTCTCTATTTTTTCCCTAAAATAAAATTTCTTTTCTGATTCAGCCTAGAAAGACAAAGCTGTAGGACTGGGGAGGAGCTCTACATGTGCGTGCATGAAAGAGACATCCTAAGGCTGTTTCACACACTCACTGTATCTCAGCTGTCTGCCTTCTGTCAACCCTTTTGCAGTCTAGGCTGACCCCACCGCAGTGCATGTCAGGTTGAGGATCTTAGCAGGAGTTTCAGTGGCACACTGATGCAGAAACACTCAAAACCCAGTGGTGAATACTCTTTCAGACAAGTTTTGCCTTTCTTCATCCCTTTCTGAGCATTTTTTTAGTTTTTTATTTTTTTGCCTAGGTTATTGGGGTTTTTTCCATCCCACATGGTCAATATTTCATTTTTGGTGAACAAAGATATTTTTCACATTGTTTCCCTGTGGAAAGCCACCTCTTTTCAGGTTTGAATGACTCAAGATGTGAAGGAGAGGAGGCAGAAAGGGTTAAATGGAGGGAAAGAAATGGTGAAATGGAAAAAGGACAACAGATAGAAGGTGGTGAGTGAAGGAAGGTGAAGAAGAGGAGGCATGGAGGAAGTCATGGTTCCCTAAGGAACGGAGAGGTAAGAAACAGTGAAAGAAGGCGGAGAATGGAGAAAACAGGAAAGAAGGAAAGTATGAAGGGAGCAGTGGGTGGGAATTGTGAGGAAAACACAGTGTGCAGGAAAGGAGGAAAGAGATGCCTATAAGGTAAAGCAGAGGTGAGAGAAGAACCCATGTCTTGTTCTGACAGTGCTTCAGACGATTAGCTTCTTCTCACAGGTAAGTGGCCAGGCAGAAGAGGTCCAGAAGTATGGTTGCCATCATGTGTTGCTTCCCTCCATCCATCACACTAATTAGCCTTGGGACTTAGTGATGTGGAGAGAAAGTGAGGGAGACAAATCTCTTACGTTTTCCAAAGACGCTTCATGAAGCCTATCTATCTGGGGGATAAGGGATGTGACTTCCCAAAAGACCCAGAGAAGTCCATTCCTCCCCCAGGGCCAAATGGGAGTTCTTCAGTTTCTTCAGTCCCAGGAGATCTATAACAATATACATCCAGAGATGTAGTGACCTAGAGGTTAATACTTTTCTGTGGGAAGACCCTGTAATATGCTAGAGTGATCACTCTCAGGCTTCCTAGCAACAAGACAAGTTTCTTAACCCTCTGAGAGGGTATGGGAGTGTAGAAAGGCTGTGCTGGAAAAGGCCACCTCTGCAGAGCATCCCTACATAGCAACAGTTGCAAGTAGGAAGAAGAGCTGTCATCTAAGCCTCCCCAACAGGCTGGCTAACCTGCCTCTGTCTCTGTTTCACCTTCAGGCACATGGACTGCACAACAGGGATGGAGAAATTAGTACCCCCTTCTCCATCAAGAATCTGGGTGGGAGTGGGGAGCTATGTCTCCTTATCATCTCCAAAGTCAAACATTCCAGCACTTGCATGGTGGAGACTGCTGCAGACAGATCAGCTCTGGGGTGATAGGGTCAGCAAAACCCAGAGAATCATCTCTCCCTCTCACACTCCACCACTGGACTGGTGCCTTCTCCCACTGCACACTCAGTCACAGGCAAGTGGATCTTATAGAAGCAGAAAGGACTCGTGATGCCATCCTACAGAAGCAGGCTACGCATGACGGAGCAGAGCTGTCATCTGACAGCTGTGGGTGGCCAAGTGCCTTTCAGAGGTCACTCAAGCCTTGGTTTCTATGGATGCTGCCCTGTCAAGCTCTACCTTCCAGCTCACTTCCCTGCCACTGACACCTTCATACTCCTATCCCCTAAAGGCACCATTCCCTACAATGGCCCTGAAAGGAGGGCACCATCCTCCTGGATTATGGTAACACAGCCCTGGAAAGCCTCTAATTAACCCTAATTATCTAATTCATGGCTTCATCCTGGCAGCTCCTGCCACAGAGGGCTCAACAGACACTGTCAAAAATACCAATTATCTCCCTGGCTGCCACTTGAGAAGCAGAGAGAAAGAGGAATGAGTATCACAAGCAGCCTGGTTGATGATGGTGATACAAGACAGAGACAATGTATAGTAGAGAATTAGAGGCAAAAACTCTCTCCCCATCTTATCAGGAAGGGGTGAGAAGCTGGGATCTTGTTTGTCTTCTGGCCCAATGCCCCACCTGAGCAAAGCCAAGAGTGAAACACCTTTTCCTCCTGATGAGCAGATACTCTAAGCAACTACTTTGCTTCAGCTGAAGGCACCCTTACATAACAGGTAGAGCCACTTTGGCCTTTATAGATTTAATCTCCTAGGCCTACCACCTCCTTGCCCTGATGAATCCACCCTATGACGGTTTTGCTTGGCTTGGCCATTTTTGTCAGCTGCATCACATTGTCCTGTAGCTCTAATTCAACAGCACACGGGCCATTTTTGGCCGTTGGGAATCCCCAGTCATCCCCACCCTAAAACTCACACCTGGATAAACTCCAAATGTTCAAGAAGGGAAAGAACAGAGTTAAAGGAAATCCCCAGGCCCGTATGAGCAGGTAACAGCAGGCATCTGGAGCAGGCTTGTGTCTTATTTGCTCTCAAGTCTGCAGGCAAGCGTGGCTCTTCCTCATGTTCCCTGTCTCACAGTGCTTCTCCTTCCTTCAGCCACTTCATGCCAGAGGTTCTCAGCTCCTCCCATCCTTTCTTCAAGCTCCATCTTGCTATTCAGGTCCTGTTTGTCGCTTGCACTCATGGCAGAGCCTCCACTGCCTTTGGAGCTGGAGCACGACACGTGGACAAGGCATTGGGCCGAAAAATTGGGTGCACAATATGGAATGAATTCTTAATGATGCCCTTTCTGGTGACATATACAGAGAGATGGAGCTGAATGCTTTTTCTTTTTTAAAGTGTTTCTTATTTAAAAAGTGATGAGGCTTTTGATCCATTTTGCACAGTAGCATTTACTGGGTCCCTGTTTACTTTTGTGTTGCTTGGCAGGAGTCACCATACAGCTCCTCAGAGTCAGTTTCAATACCATTCTTTCCTCCTTCAAGGATGCATGTCCCTGAGTAGTTTGGCAATCCCACTGCAAAAGGCATCATATAACTGTTTTGTGAGAGAGAGACCCTGTCCCGAGGAGCGTAATGAGGGAAAGGAAGACATAGATCCCTGCTGGATACCCGGGAAGCCAAGGAATTGAGCAGTTCTGCACCCTGCCATAGTTCCACCAAGCATGTGGCAGAACCTTGAGTTTGGCTTTTTAGCAGCACCAGTGACATTAACCCATCCTTAAACTTATCTATGTATGTGAATCTGTTTCTTGTGTATTTGAGTCCATCTTCCATCTCTCTTACCCTTTCACTCCTAAATCTTTCACTTTCAGGCTGTTCAGGCTTGCCTTTTCTCACTTTGTGTTTCCTCCAAGGATGAGAAGGGCAATGTACAGGTTGTTCAGTGGCATCCTCTTCTCCCCTGCTAAGGATGGGCATGGCCTCTGTGCGCTTACACTCCCAAATCCCCATGGGCTCTGTGTAGATCTCAGTCTGTCCTCTAGCTCTGCATGACCCACACCTTTGTGTTTTAATAGTGAGTGCATCCAAGACCTGGTTAAAGATGTTGGCCTGATCATTTGCTAGCTTGAATGGCTCTCCTTTCCTTGAGTGACAGCCCTTGGGACAAATGTCAGCAGTGTGACCCTCATACCCTCATCCATTGATCACTTCCCTTCAGAGCTTTTGATTACTGGTTCCATTGAAGCCAACATTTTCTGGAGGGGAGAGATCCCTCACTTGACTTTCTTAGGCTTGGTCTGACCCTGAGGAGTTGTGACTGATCAAGGTCCCCAGGCACTGATGCTGCAGAGAGAGGTAGGATCCCCTAATCTGACTTGGCTGTCATAAAAGGCACTAGGATTTGGACAGGACATCAAGGATTAGAAAGGGAGTTACCTTCTCAGGGGAAACGGGAAAATCCATCTGCCAGGTTACAATTCCACCAGAGACGCTCTTCCAGTCCTGACAGTCAGTCCAGAAGAGGGCAATGTTGCCCACTTGCCTGCCCATTTCAATACACATGCTCACTCACACGCACACACACATCTCAACAGCCCTGCGTGATTTCCAGGAGAAGGCTGTGTGGCTAAGTCAGTTCTTCCTGTGCTGTAGCAAATGTGGCTTGGATAGTTTCTGAATGTCATGGCAGAGAAAAAGAACCACATCAGCATGAACCAACCACAAGACAACAAAAAATCGTCTTCCTGCGTCTGCAGCCCGCCTAAAACATGAGGCTGTCTGCAAAGCTGCACTGTTCTTCTCCATGGATGGGTTGACAGGCTGAGAAAATTGGGGCTGTTCAGCCTATAGAAGAGAAGGCTGCATGGAGACCTCATAGCAGCCTTCCAGTATCTGAAGGGGTCCTACAAGGGTATCAGAGAGGGACTCTTCATCAGGGGCTGTAGCAACAGGACAGCGGAAAATGGGTTCAAACTTAAACAGGGAAGTTCAGGTTAGACATAAGGAGGAAGTTCTTCACTGTGAGGGTGCTGAGGCACTGGAACAGGTTGCCCAAAGAAGCTGGGAATGCTCCATCCCTGGCAGTGGCCAAGGTCAGGTTGGACAGAGCCTTGGGAAACATGGTCTAGTGTGAGGTGTCCCTGACCATGGCAGGGAGTTGGAACTGGATGATCTTAAGGTCCTTTCCAAACTAAGCCATTCTATAGAATCATATGATTCTATGATGAGTGGGTCAGCTCATGCTGGTCACACAGGTGACTCCCATTTTCACACAGTCCATTGCAGCCTCTTCACCGTCCACAGTATAGCACAGGACATATCTCTCCTGGTCCATGATGCAGTTCACCAAGCAGGCTCTGAAGGAAGAGGTCAATGTGGTTTGCTGCAGGGACTGCATTAGTTGGACACAGTCATAGTCAGAGGCACTTGAGAAAGCAACACAGACTCACAGATGCAGCTCACACCTCATCCCTTCCCTGGATGCACACCAGCTCACACAACCCAGTGCAGAGCAGAGGACTCCCAGGGTCTCTGTCTGGAATCATCCAAAGGCTGCTTAAATACAAGCACTGCTTAACTCTTTAATAAGATCATTTTGGCCCAGAGGACTGACTACAGTGCCCCCATGTCCCCCCAGCCCAATAGTCCCCACACGGCTTCAGGACATTTGTGATTACTTCAGCCCTCACAGTCTTCCATTCCCAAAGCTTCCCACTCCACCTAGACAGCATCTGCAAATATATTTTGTCCTTCCTTATCCATGTGACAAAGCAACCAGATGAAATGCGGAGACTGTAGAAACAAAATCAAGTTTAGCAACAAAACAAACAGCATGGGGGCACTCAACTGATTAGATTATGCCTCTTCATAATTTATGCATTAATTCCTCCCAAGGTTTGAGATTCTCTGTCTCAGAAGGCCCATACCCCTGCACTGCAGGGATGCAGATGTCAGGAACACCACCTTGAGCCAAAGATACAGCTCTCCACCAAGCACATGAAGCTCTGATTAACCCCAACAGAGCTCCTCTTCATTATGCACCATTGTCCATCCCCCAGAGGTGCACAGCCCAGCACCATTCCTTCCCATACTCCATCATACTTCCCAAGTCCAATGCAGAACATGTCAGACTGTGAAGCATCTGCCTGTAGTAGCATCTGCCCCCAAGGCTGCTCTAAAATGAATTCAAGCATTAATAAGAGTCATCAGCTACTGCAGCATATATATATCCAGAAGCTGAAAGTCACTGTTGTGCCCATATTCACAGCCCCTTAGGACCATTTATTTCTGCCCCCCTGCAACTAGGAGCAGAGGCTGTGAGCTCAGCACACTCCAGAGGGAAGCTCAGAAGCCACAGTTAGGCCCACCTGACCAAAGCTGGATGTGCAAGGGCAAAAGAAGAAACCCTCTGAACCAAGCAGCAGTACCAATCTTGGGAGAAACTAGAAACAACAGCAAACAGGAGGCAGAGAAGACATGCAAGGGAATGGCTGCTATGTCACCATACACAAATTGGCCTAATTATGTGTATAAATGCACCAATAACCACGGATTAGCTGGCTGTGTTCTTGACTTTAAATATTGATGCTTAAGAAGAGCTGAGATCAGGATATCTGCTGGTGGATTATGCTACAGATTGCTCAGTCATTACCCATGGCTGAATCACCTGGCTCGGACTGCCTCCCTCCAGAGAGCTCTGGAGCTTGGGCAGAGGACACATCCCAACACCAAGTGAGGATTTGTTGTGTAGGTGATGAGCGAGGAAGCGCTGCCCTACACCATGCCCAGAATGGGGCATCAACTGGGTGCTGGAGGGGACCGGTATCATGGCAGAACTGAGGACTCAGTAAATATCAGGATGTGTCCAAACAAATAGATATCCAAGGGCAGAGAAACAGTGCGTCTGGGGGGAGTAGATGGCCACAAGGTGCCTGGGAGAATCCTTCTCCCGTGCCCTGACCCAGCTTTCTCAGTTTTTCCCGTAGCCCGTTCCCTCCCATCCCATCCCACCTCCTCTACAAGACAAGGCTGGGACAAATGGACTCAGAAGCAGCTTTTCATATTTTTTGTTTGTTGTTTTTTGGGTTTTTTTGTCGTTTTTTCCTTTTTTTTTTTTTAAATAAGAAATTTATTGCAAATATAGAAATTGATTTTCTCCATACAGGAATCTCCGAGTTGAGGAAAAATGATTTCGTGCCATTCAGTTTTAAAACAGGAAAAGAAAGGAAAACAAGAGGAAAGAAGAGAAAGAAATACAAATCTGAAAAAAGAAAAGAAAGAGGAAGGAAACAAAGAAAAAAAAAAAAAGAAGAAGAAAATATAACTTTAACTCAAATTTGTCCATACACAACCAGGGGGGGTCACAGGGTTGTTATGGAAGGAGGAACACCAAAGAGGCCACAAGGAGCCAGTCCCAGCAGCTGCCTCCCAGGCCCTTCCTTACATTCAAGGGCTGATGCCCCCAGCTCTGTGCCTGGCAGTTGCCTGCCCCTTCCCATCCCCTCACCCCAGGTGCTGTGTTTGTGGATGGACCAGTCGTACCAGCCCTGGAGAGTCTGGGCTGACCCAGATGGCCTCTCCAAGGTGGAGAGTAAGCCATGGGGGCAGGACAGCCAGGAGCAAGGCCTCACAGTGGCGGTGGTTGTTGGGGGGGGGCAAAGGCCAAGCCAAACGCGTGAGGATGGGGCAGAAGGACTGGGGATCATAAGGAGCAAGGAGGAGAGGAGGTGCCCACCCAGTGGGAGAAGGAGAAGCTGGGCAGAGATTGCCCTTTCTCCACCCTGGTGACAGGGGTAGGGCTGGGGCAGCCCTGTGGAGAGCTGCCCTGGTGGGACTGCACATGGAGAGCTGTAGAGACATCTCTCCACAGCGAGAGAACTGAAGGGGAGGCAGACCGAGAACGCCCCTCACGGTGCAAGGCCAAAGCGGCTCGAGGGATGAGGTGTGGGAGTGCGTGTGTGTGCCGGGGGGAAGGCGACAGACGCTCCCCTTGGCCCCTTCTTCACAGAAAGACCCAAACCCACCTACCCCAGCCAGGGTGGGCAAGGGGCAGCTAAGCTGGGGCAGGCTCCCACAGCCCTACAAGAGACCCCACTCAGTGTCCATCCGGCACCAAGCCATCCCCAAGATGCTCCCCCCTGCTCATGGGGGATGGTGGGACAGCAGCAGACTGGCTCCAGCAAGAGGACGTGGCTCCATGAGGCTTTTCATTCATGGGGCTTGTGCAGAAGGAGGTTGTGGTAGTGGAAGGGGTGATCTCCAGGCTCCCAGAGGCTGTGTGTCCTTCCAGATGCAGCTGAGCTTTCCGGTCAGCAACAAGCATGGCAGATGTGTGTTCAAGGCCTTGGATCCAGCTCCTGCCCATGTTGCTGCTGCCTGCCCTGTTGTGCTGAGCTCTGCCCTACAGAGAGTGGCCACAGCTTCCTCATCCTGAAGTCTGCCCAGCTTTTCTCTTCAGGGACTGCTGACTTATTCCCCACCTCCTCTCAGAGAGCCTCCACCCCTGCACTCAACCCTTTATCTCTCTGGTCCCTTTCTCCTTTACCATCCTGTTTTTCACAGTGCGGCTATCTCTTCCCCTGGTCTTTGCAGCCTGTCCTTCTCCATCTCCCTCTGCCTGTCCCTTGCCTCACGATTTCTTGGTCCCACCACACCTTCCTCACCCCTGCTCTGTCTGCCCCTCCCCTCTCTTCCACAGCTCCTTTTCCCCCTTCCCTCCTGCATCTCCCCCTCTTTCCCCCAGGCCCGTATGGCAGAGCCTCCTCCAGGAAGGCAGGCTGATTAGCATTGCAAACACACACAGGCCTCCTCAGCCCAACATAAATCTTCATTTGTCAGTCATGAATATTTCACACCTGCCTCAGGAGGGATTTATTCAGCATGGAAGTGTGGGGAAGGGGGAGAGGAAAACGGCAGCATAAGCTGGGGCAGCACCAGCAGGGATGGGGAACAGATCTGCCCCACGGTACAGCACGCCTAGGGTCTCACCTTCACTTTTCTGGGCACAGGAACCCAGCCCAGGCTTCCTCCCAAGCCTGTTCCTGGGGGGAAGAGGGCAGGTCAGCACCCGACCTCTTTCCTCACCGTCCATGCTTTCCAGTGAGGTGAACTAAACCCCGGCTTTC
The DNA here is from genome assembly GCA_009867235.2 of Psittacus erithacus. NCBI lineage: Eukaryota > Metazoa > Chordata > Aves > Psittaciformes > Psittacidae > Psittacus > Psittacus erithacus. The sequence continues at coordinate 25,095 of WYDI02022379.1, forward strand.
CCTGCCAAGAGTAACCAACCCAGATAAATGAAGTGTGAAAAGGGCTGGTCCTGGTTCTGCCCAATGAATCCACTTTGCCCTGGGAGAAGGCAGAGGTGAGGGACCCTTGCAAAAGCCAAGCCATAGGAGGCTTAGGAACTTCAGGCAGTCTCTCTGTGCTTTTTACTTTACACAGAGGTCTTAAGTCTCATCATGCCCAGCCCTCTGCCAGGGCCACCCGCAGGAGAGGAGGGGTAGGACAGACCTCATCCAGACCTATGCGCAATCAATGAGGGGAAGGTGATTGGGGGTCTTCAAGTGATTTGAACCAGCTCCACATCAAGCTTTCACTGTATCAGGTTTCCCTGCAGCTGAAGCACTCCTTGCTCCCCCAAGAATAACCTTGCTTGTAGATCTGGGGAAACAGCAACAATGGGGACACTCGTGACCATTTCTCTTACGAGATCTGTCTTGACTGGCCTCACTGCTGCTTCTTAATAATTAGGAGAAATTATGACCACTAGAAAGAGCCAGCATTTGGTATATAACACATCCCTTTCCACACACACAACCCTGAAAAGCAGCTGAGAGACCACATTTGGGGTAAGGGGAGGGAGACACTGGAAAGAAGGAGGAATGTTTATGCAGCTGATTGGGTTGGGTTCTCTTTGGGGTGTGTTCCCTCCCAAACTGGTAGGAGTCTCTCATAAAATCACATCAGGGATGAATGAAAGGAGCAGGGAAAACAGGGACAAGGACAGGAGAGACTTTGGGGGAGGAGGTTAAATTCCAACAAACTGGCACATACACAACAGGTGTTTGCTCAGAAAAATACAGTAAAATCGTCATGCAAATAGAACGTTAAATCTGCTTTCCTCCGGCAGGGCTGGCGCTACTTTGCAAGCCCTCATCCCTGGGGAGGGAGCAGGACAAGGAAGAAGGGAGGAGGAAGGAAGGTGAGACACTTTGTTTCCCTTCCTTGCCCTCTTCCTCCCACAGAACAGTCCGTCTTGTGCAAACTTCACCCACCGGTTTGGAGTGGGGGGCTACAATTGGGAAAGAAATGGCTTGTCCCTCCTACCCAGTCTTACTCCCACTGCAGGCAGAAGAAGGGCCTGGTGATAGCTGTATCCCTGACCTTTCTTTTCTGCCTCATTGGGGTGATGGGGGAAGGGCGAAGAAACCATTACAGGTTAACACTCCCCCCAAAAGTACAGACTGAGCAGAACTGATTACAAGACCATACAGCAGAGAAGCACAGGGAGGGAAGAGGTGGGGAGAGGAACAGCACTCCATCCCCCCATGCCTGTCATTCCCCTTTTCCTGTCCATTTCTGTGCCTCAGCCATTAGTTTTTCCTGCTTGGATGGTTGCCATGCTGGAAGACCACTGGGCCTGCTCCATGTGGCAGCTGGAGAGGTCTCTGCTGTGCCTAAGCATCACTCACAGCATTTACCTGTCATGATCTGCTGCATTGTCCCAACATGGAGGGACGGCTGGCAGCAGTGGTGTGACTTCCCTTCATCTTCCTGCACATACACACATTAACAGGCACAAACGTGTGCACACACACCCCTTCTTCTGGATTGGACTGGCCCTTACAGTGTGCAGTCAGCCCTAAGAATACTTCTGGACTCAAGGCCAAAGGATGCTTTGACTGTGGGGAAGCAGGCTGACAGTAAAGGAGGCTGAGGCAATGGGATCAGGACCTGGCTTAGGATTGTTACCATCAGCATCCCTACAAGAAAGGAACCCCACGGATCTTCACGGATCTTGGGGACCACCTCTCTGGTTTTCATGCACCAGTCTCTGCCCACTGCTGTTCCTCACTTGCAGAAGATGAAGTCATGTCTCCTGCAGCATAGAAACCAGCTCTCTCACAGCTGGCAGTGCTACTGCCTGACAGGCAGGTTTTCTGCAGGCAGCATGGAAATCCCTCCCAGAGAAGCTCCTACATTATCATCTTTCTTCCAGGGCCTCCCAGAAAACTGGGGCTTCTCAGGAATACCTCAAAAAGGAAATAGCCACTTCAGAAAGGCCAACACAACACAGGCCCTCACCCCCCATCCTGATAGAGGTGAACGATTGTCAAGATTTGGGGTGGGCAGCTCATGCAGAGGAAGACCACTGTGCTGCACAAAGATTCACTCAGCAGGCAGCACCCCTGCCTGACAAGAAAACTTTGGGGGAGATGGTGCCAAGATTGTGCTTTGTTGGGCTGCTCAGAAATAGGATGATATGAAGAGGGCAGTAGGCTCATTCCCAGCTCTGCGGCAGATCTTCTATCCAAGGGGCAGAGGTTGGGACCTGGCAAGTGGAACTGGGTTTTCGCCAAGGCATGAAAGGATCCCTAAGAAAAGCTTGTCATGGCTAAATGTGAGGAGGTGGAGGATTTAGGTGATATGTTGCTCTGACTTTCATGAGGCCCTCTAAATATTCAAAAGGACACCGTCATCCAGAGGCTGGTATGCTCTTCTATCCCAGTACACTCAGCATGGCTGCACATACAAAGGGAGTTTCTTTAGGAGCCATCGCTCTTGAGCTATTCCTGGGTCCCATGCTCACATCCCTTTTGTTTCCTGTGCTCCTGCCTCAATCCTAGGCTATTTCCTACCCATGGGAGAATGTCCATGGCTTATTCAAGAGGAAGCCAGTTGGGGGCAAGTCAGTTGGGAAGAGCTGCAGAAGGTTCATGCAGAACTTGTTCTGCGGGGTTCCTCTCCAGGTGCCTTCCTCATAGTAAGGGACATATGAACAGAGAGTATCAAACCTACAAGGCAGCAGTAGTTTTGCCTGAGCGCAGGTGTGTATGATGAGGACAACCTCTGACCTCTGACACTCATGAAGAGATGGGAACCCTTTACACCTCTGAGAGACCAGATCTTCCTGCCTTTTCCTCCACCACTCCTTAAGGACCTGGCTTGCCATACCAAAGAACACATTCATACCCTGCCATCAACTGGCAGAAAACTGTCTCTGAGAAGTCTGGAGAATGCCCATTACTTCAGAACTGCTGGTGTTCATCAGCAACAACGTGGTTTGGGGAGAAGGGAAGGAGGAAGAGCAGCAAGGGCACAAAGCATGCTGCATGGCAGGTCCTACCTCCCTTGGTCTTTCACACCTCCTCTCCTTTGTCTGAGGACGATGGAGGTTTGCAAAGTATCTAGACAGAAAGGGTGAGCCTAAGGACCCTTAAGTGGAAAAGGGTAGGGAAGGGCAAAGGAAAAGAAGTGAGAGAATGTCTTCCAACAAATCCCACCTATCTTGGAAGGGGACAGGAGAGAAAGAAATGACTCCACTGCCAAAGGGAATGAGGGAAAAAATATTGAAGGAAGATTTGGAAAAGCAGGTTTATCAGGAAAGCAGAGAAGCTTCCTAAAACAAATCCTCTCCTCCCATCCAAAAGAAAAATTATGCATCAATAGGAACAGAAAGAGCAAGAGCTCACAGCTGAGTTTCATGCTCCGTGAGTGTCCATTCCTGCCCTTCCCCTGCCACCACTGCCATCCCATCCTAGGCCATTCCCACCCACCCGCACTCCAGTGTTGTTACCACAGTGTCAGAGCAGGACACTCCTCCCAACCATCGCAAGCAGAACAATGGTCCCCGTAACACAGTAGAGACAATTCGGTGTGTGTGTGTCTGTGTGTGTGAGAGTTTTCTGCTGCTGTTGTAAACTTTAAGAAACGATTTTGTCAGTTTTGTATTTTCAGGAGTATTTTGTTGGTGGTTTATTTTTCACAGTCAAGTGGCATTTTTTTTTTCTGGTTGTTTGGGGGTGGGGGTCTTGTTTTGTCTCGTTTCCTTGGAAAGAGCAAGGGAGAGTCACAGCTTCTGCTGAGCAGAGACTCCTTTCCAGTAATCCAGGATGTCATGCAGATCCTCATCCTTGGCAAACTGAACTTTCTTCCGCAGGGCATGCCCAGCTGCCATGTAAACCTCCTCCCTGTGGTGCTTCTTGTAAGGCCGGAATCGCTCCCAGATCTTGTGGGTGCTCTCTGATGAGTACTCAGGGCTGGAGGAGTAGCCTGAGAAGTAGTGTCTGGGGGAGAGCTGGGAGTACGTGGAGTCTCGCTTGGACCGGGAGAGTGGCTTGAGGAATGACACCCTCTGGCTCAAGGTGTCAGCACTTTCCTCATAGTACAGGGCTGGGAAGGAGTGACGGTGCTCACTGCAATGGTAAGAAGGCTTGACCTCCAAGTGGTGGATGGCGCCTGGGGACACCAAGGGAAGACGATCCAAAGGGCTGTTGAGTGGACTGCCCTTCTCAATGTATTTGGAATCAGACTTGCTGAGTGGTGGGTGGTCAGGCACATCCAAGCTGAAGACCTTGGCGCTTTTGATGGAGCCACTAGAGGAGACACTGCAGGTCTTTCTGGCCACAGCAGCATCAGCACTGAGCTGGCGCTGCAAAGGGTGGTGGGAGCTTTCCTTGTAGGGTGGCGAAAGAAAGCTGGGCCGCTCTAGCCCACCCGAGGAACTGGCTGGGATGGACTGGCACTCAAAGGCCATGTCTGAGTCAACACCAGTTCCACCACCCAGGAAGGAGGCTGTGTCCAACTTGAGGGCATCAATGCAGTTGTTGATGATCTGGTTGACCTTGTCTACCTCCTTCGCTATAGTAGAGATCTCAGCAGCTGAGCCTTGCCCATTATCAAGCTCCCTCAGGTCCTCATCCCGCTGGGTTCGCTCCAGCCCATCCCCACCACCAGTCCGCACCTCAATGTAGTTACCTTTAGTGGTGACTTTAGGAGTCTCCATCCCAGTCTCTATTGACTTTGATGGGGGCAACTTCTCCCCAATCATGGAAGGGATGGAAGACATCCGTGACACAGGGATGACTGGTGGTTCACCCAGCTTCTGGGAAGGATGGACCATGGTACTAGTATCAATATCTGATCCATAACGCATTTCCAGAATGGTCTTTTTGACGTTGAGGGATTTCTGTTTCTCCTCCTGCATCCTCCGCTTCCGCAGGCAGTAGTACACCACCCCCAGCACAATGACCATCCCAAAAAGGCAACCCAGAGTGGTCATGATATAGTGGGTGGTGGTGGAAGTACTGGAAATTGGGTCCTCCCTGCCTTTGCTTCGGGTTGCAAAGGTCAGGCAAGTGTGGTTGTAGCGCCTGTTGTTGCGGATGGAGGCCACACAGAAAGTATAATCAGTGTGGGCCTTCAGCTTGTTGACAGTGACATATTCCTTCTTGCTCTTCAGTGTTGCTATATCAGAAACGTAGCTGTTGTTGTATTGGACCAGCACATACATCTTACTGTAGGGCATGGGGATGGTCACCATCAGGATAGCTGAGGTGATGGTGACATCATGGAGTTTGATGCTGGGACTGAAGGAGGAGTCAGTGGTGGAAGAAGCTGGAGGCTTGACTGAGAGGAAGTCCCCAGGGCTGATAGCTGAGCCCTCATCCAGGTCTCGCTGAGAGTCAGGGGTATAAGGGGTGGGGTTGACCCTGGAGAGGGAGGGTATGGTGCCACCTCTGCACATGGACTGGAAGATGGTGATGGCGTTGCGGTTGTGGTGAGGCCTGGGCACCAGGAGCGGGTACCCAGCAAACTCCCGTGGACTCTCACACTGGAGCCGGTCATAGTTCTTGGTGACATTGTTGAAGACCGCCAGCCAGTTAAGAAAGCTGTAGAGGCTACAGTCGCAGTTGAAGGGATTGCCAGCCAGCTCACACACCATCAAATTGCTCAAGCTGGTGAAAGTGTTCCCCTCCAGTCGGCTCAGACGGTTAGATGACAGGTCAATGCTAATCAAGCTGGGGCACTCAGAGAAGGCAGTAGGAGTGACCAGCTCAATAAGGTTGTGCTGCACAAAGAGGAATTGGAGACGTGCCATGCCGCGTAACATACCCTCTGTCAGGTTGGTGAGTTTGTTGTAGCCCAGCTGTAAGACCTGGAGGTTCGACTGGCCCATGAAAGCCCCATCCTCAATGTAAGAGATCTCATTCTTGGTCAGGTTCAGATCAGTCAGGTTGCCGAAGCGGTTGAGGGATGAGTACAGCACCACTTTGAGCTTATTCTCGTTCAGACGTAAATCATGCACCGTGCTGTTGATGTGCTGGGGAATGGTCTCATACGGGGGCTGGTTCTGGCTGCAGATGGCCAGCCACACATAACCTTTGTCCCCCTCAATCAGCCAGCAGTCACCTCGCACAGTGCCAGGGGAAAACAAGCAGAGCAGGGCAGCTGCCCACAACCCCCGGCACATCATGGTCTGCAGTGGTGCCCTCATCAGGACGGGAAAAAAAAAAACCCACAAGAGAAAACAAACCCAAATCTCAGGACCACAGCAAAAGGAAACTAAGGGGCACGGGGAAGAGAAAGGGGCAGTAACTGGGCTTTAGCAATTGAAGGGCACGAGCACCCCAGTCTTTGTGTGTGTTGTCACCATTGTTTCTTCTTGCCCTTTGGGTCAAGCCAGGAGCATGGAGCAGGGGCAACACGTTCAGTCTGCTTCCAGCACATGCAAAAGCTGTGACCGTGAACAACTGGTCTGGAAGGGAACTACCTTGTGCTTTTCTAAACAAAAATTCAGACCGAGGGTAACGAACCTTCTTTGATGCTCATGAATGACTCACCCACCTTTTCCACTTTTCTCCCTCCCACCCACCCCCCACCCACACCGAACCCACCCCAAAATCAACTCAAGCTGTCCCCCTTCTAGTCTTCCCTCGCCCCTCCACGGTGTGATTTGGAAGAACAAAGCAGGTTTGCCTTCTCTGTCGCTCACGCTCCCTCGGTTCTTTCTCCTTCTCTTCCTTCTTCCCCAGGTTTGCTTCTGAGAAGCTTCAGAGCTTCAGATCAAACATGTCGAAAACAAAAATACAGAGAGGGAAAGAGCAAGTGCACATGAGAGAGATCCATCTGTCACTGGAATCTGGAAAAGAAAGCACACAGGAGACAAGAGGCATCAGTTGGAGGGGTCTTTGAGATAAGAGTATAGACAGCAAGGTTTCATGAGAAGAGGGAGATGGGGAAGAGACAGCATTATGGGGGATGCAGGCAAGAGAGGAATGATACTGCCTGCTATGCTGATAAACCTTCGAGAAGGGAACCTTCATGACATATAATCTCGTATCAAGGGTATGCAGAGAGGCACTGGGGCTCCCTCAAGTAATGTGATCAAAGCTAGGGACCTGTGGGAAGGCAGTGGTAGGGGGCAAGAAGGGGAAGGGAAAGAGGAAGAGGGATGGAGAACATAAGTCTGTTATTTCAGGGGTTCATAACTCCTAGGGTAAACAAAGGCAGCCCCAAGCACGAGCCAAAGCTGCGGATTTCCAGCTGCCTGAAAATGATGTACACGGAATGCATGAAGCAGAGAAAATCTGGACAAGCCTTCCCTCCTGGAAAAAAAAAAAAAAAAAAAGAACAAAACACTTTTTTGTTTATTTCCTTCCTTCCTTGATGCAAAAGGGATAAATAATTCAAGCAACGAGTAATCATTTGTGCTCTAAAAATTGTTCCTGCCTCTTGGTGCATGGATAAGGCTCTTGAGGTAAGCCAGCCCAGCTTCAGCACGCTGGGGGGCAGGGTGTAGGCATTGTGTCAAACACCAGCCTTCTCAGCCAGCAATGCCAGCAGTCCTGAGCTGGAGCACATCACCCATCTACCCCCTACCAAAGAGAGATGAGCTGCTTCCACCTTTGTACTTTGCCACCTCTCCTTGGGCCCATGAACACTGCCCCTTTGAGGGAAAGGACACCTTGCAGGAATGCTTCAGTGCATTCCTGGGCTCGGGGCAAGCTCCTGGTTTTGGCTGGGAAGGGCAGCCTAGAGCACCCTTCCCTCCAGCTACAGCTTCAAGCCTTCTCCCACTGTGCTGAGACACAAGCCTGGCAGGGGTGTCCTCAGGCAGCACAGAGGAAACGATTTCATACAGCACATAAAACATGTGGGCACTGCACTCTCATTTATTTATTTATTTATTTATTTTGATAGGAAAAACCATAAAAAACAGAGAAAAGGATTCTCAGTTAATGAAAAGCTAAGGTGTCTTCTTGCCCCTTTTATTGTGGGGGGAGGCTGCTCACTAAAGACACTGACAAGGCTCTTTCTGAAAAAGCTGAACCAATTTCTAGCGCACAGACACAAAGGGCAAAAATAAAATGAAGGAAGATAAATGGAGGAGGAGTGAACCCTTGAGAAACAAGGCTTATGGCTGTGGAGAAATCCGAGCTGATTTGGGTCTGTAGAATTACCAGGCCAGCTGGATTAAAGGATCAGAGATAGTGTCACAGAGAAACACTTAAATATTTAATAATCCAAAAAGTAAAGCCAAGATGGAAAAGGGGAGGGGGAGAAGAGACAGACCAATAGAAAAGACAGAGAGAAAGCCTCTGTTCCCCACAGCTCATCATCTGAGGCCACCAAACTCGTGTCACTTATGGCTGTCATACAATGGCCTCCAGCTGCTGCCTCAGCTTTGCATCAGCCAGCACTGCAGCAGAAAGCCTAGGCTTTTACAGTCTGTTGCTTTGTTTCTCAGCCTTATAATCCAAATAGAAATAACTTCCTGACACTGTCTCTCCAGATGCCTCAGACAGGAGGCACATCTGGCTCTCCACAGGTTGGAACCAACATGCCTCTGATATTCCTTAATGCCAGTCCCACCTTTTCCAGAGGTGACTCCATGCAGAGATACAGCCAATCCGCCACACCAACTCTATCCCTAAAATCTTAGATAACATTTTAGCCAGCATCCATCTCTGAGCATTTTGCTTTAGCCTGTCTGTCTCACCTTGCCAAACACAATACACAATTATCCAGCTCCATACAGGAACATCTCAACCCCCTTGCCTTGACCCTTTCTGGTAGAGCAGACTGCTTCAAAAGCAGTGCTGAATTCATCATCGCCTGCTGTAGCTTGTTCATGGTGCACAGGGAGAAAATCTGAGGACAGGACCTCATTCCTCTGCAGCAGCCCCAGAAACCGCTGAGCCACCCAATCCCACTCAAGGAGCTGCAATTAGGCAGCACAGAGAGGGCTTGAAAGGAGAGATGTCCTAGCAGCCTTGAAAGGAAGGAGGTGCTGTGTTAGGGGCTGGGTGGAATGAAGGTGGTGTTTATTCTTGCTATGTGTCAAAATCAAGGGGACTATGTAGAGAAGACCTGCTCCCCTCTACCTTCCACCTTGGCTGCACAACCTTGCCTCAGCCACAGGCCAAAGGAAGGGCCAAGCCATTCGTCAAGCCAAACTCATTGGTCTCTTCAGTCCCCAGGGTAGAAATCAACTCCAGCCCAGAGGAGAACCGAGGAAGGGGGACACACAAGCAATCGTGAAGAGCCTGGTTTGGAAGGGGTCTGTGGTTACAGGCAAGAGGAACAGTCTGGACATGGGATCTGTTTTATAGGGCAAGTGAAAGGTCACCACCCTCATGAACCAAGCCTACCTTCTGTAGGACCCTGACGATCTTCAGTGTAGGCCAAGACAGTTCTTAGGACATGCCCTTGGTTCCTGACCATCCTCACAAATGCAAAAGCATCAAGCAACAGTAGTGGCATTGTGCCCATGAACCCTCCTTGGCTGGCACAAAGTCAACCCATCAGCTCCGAGCTCCCAACAATTTCCCTCTGGTTTATTCTCTGCTAATGGATGCATCAATGTTATTGGCATTTCTTTGCACCAGAGAGTTTGGAGAAGGGTGGGAGGCCACAGGAATGGCTCCCTTTTTCAGAGGAAAAATAGAGGGAGAAGACCCCGAGATTTGAGCCAGGAGCTGGATGTTCTGATAGTCACAGGCAACCCTTTGGCTTGGGGATCAGGGTGGCATACAGGGTAACACAGGAGTACAGTCACTAGTTAGATGGCAAGGTATGAGGGCAGCTTAAAATACAACCACTTGAAAGTGTGGACAGACTTGATATGAGGGACAGAGACAAGCTGGGGGCTGAGGAGGTGGAAAGACTATGTCTGAGAAAGGATACAAGGTCTAGAGGGCACAGTGTAAAAAAGCAACCAGAAAAGACTCATACAGCAGCAATTTGGGCCTGAAATTCTGACCTTGTCAACCTTGTCCTCCTGGGGCCCAGTTCACTGGGAAAAACAGCACTTAATTCTACCATTGCTTAAACGGTGCTAAGAGCCTCCCATTAGAAATGCATGCATTAAAACCTGCCAAACACTCTTGGCTCCTCTGGGGACACCCCAAAACCAGGCCAAAGCTCCTGCTGCTTTCTTAGGCTTTGTGCTGCAGCTGGGCATCAGCCCTCTTTGCAGCTCAGCATGCTGCTTGCTCCTGGCAGGCCTGAGGGCACAAACACCATCTCCAAGGGGCTCTGCCTCCCAGGATTTCTCTACAAACCTCCCAAAAAAGAGACCTTTCCCAGGGGTGCTTGGTACTGGGGGCTGGTGCCTTAATGAAGAGCCTCTCCACATCTGCTGGAAAGTTTCTATAATATACACTGGTCTTATGCATCACTGCAGCTATTTCAAATCACAGCCCAGAGATGCTCCTTGCATTTGCCCTTGGCTATAGAGAAAGGCAGTGCTATGGAAGAGCTCGCAGCACAGCCGTGGCACTTAAACAACAGCAAACCCTTCACTCTCAGCTCCTCTGCTTCCAGGGGTGCTCCTAGTTATACCAGGAGTTACCATCAAGTCACGCAGCAAAGAACCCGTGGCTGTGCCCAGAAATGCTCCAGAAGGCCTGAGATGTTTGGAACCAAGAGGAAGCCTGATAACCTGTGGATTTGCAACATGGAAGACATGAGAGAGAGAAAGACAGTGTCTTACACTGCAGTTTCTCTGATGTCCACCAAAGGTTGATCTCACACAGCACCCTCTCCTCTAATGAGGCTCTATGAAGGTTTCTCTCTCATTTTCTCCCTTCTCTGATTTATTCCCCTATTTTCATGAAACACAATCCAATCCCGGTATCTCTGAAATCCACCCCAATGTTACATTTGTTTGAAATTGGCCCTGTAGCTTCAAAAATCCAGAGGTCAAAGGAGCTGGCTTAGGCAGAAACATAAGAAAGGGGAAAAAGCTGTAAGGCCACCCTAAAAGTCATGCAACAAAAGGTGTTTTCATTTAATTAACCACACAAAGCCTTCATCCCTTACAGGGGTTGAACTGGTAGCAATGTGTCCTGCTGAAGGGTGGCCACTCGGCGTTAGAGGCCCTGTGAGTTTTAGCAGAGTGTTGTCACAAGACAGATCTCATGGTTCAACTCTGGGCAGGTTCATTTTGCCATATACAAATGCACAGTGCCTGCTGGGAGAAAAATCATCCCTCTGAAATCAGGGCTGGCCCTGCTGCCATGAGTGGGGAGGAAGCTCACAGATCCCAAACTCCAGCTGTCCCTGACACGTGGAAGCCCAAAGCACTAGGATCCTAGCAGGACACACTGCGGTGAGGGAGCCCACAAACCCACAAAGGATCTTAGGTACTTTTCACAGGAGCTGCAAGGATGCTCACAGTGCTCCAATTCCAGCCAACAGCTATGGGATCCTGCACAGAGGAAGGGCAGAGGGCTGAAATACAAGCTGTAGGACTATCCTAAGGGTATGTTGCTCTGCAGTCCTGCCCTTTGGTCAGTTCAGGGGATGTGAAGCATTCAGATGTTAACCCAAAGTTACCATCTGCCATATATGCGCACATACATGTGCTCAAGCAAATGCACAACCATTGACTCCAAATCCTTGCTGGGCCAAACAGCTTAAGGATTAACTATGAAAAAACCCAACACGGTGCTGTATATAAAAGCCCTGCTCTTCCATTGCACCTCCCCAGCAGTGATTAGATGCCTAATTTGTTAGGCAGCAAGAAAGAGAGAATGGGAAAGCTCAGGGGAGAAAAATGAAGCTGCTCAGAAGCATGAAAGGAGAGAGAGAGCTTTAGAAGCATAAATCTTATTTTAGAGTGATAAATACTGGCAGAAAGGTCTTTCATATGCCAGTGGTTCCCTGGCAGGCCAGAGAGCCTCTTTTGTTTTCCAAAGTGAAATTTTATATTAATATGATTATTGAAGATTAAGGGTGATTTGCATCAAGCCAGCTCCACTCAGATGGCTCATGGCAGCATCCCACAGGAGTGTGTGCATGGGGATAGGCTTGGGGAACAGCCTTCTCCAGGTAGAATAGGATGACAAGAGATTACAGGTTCCATAAAAAATACTATCAGCAATAAAGCCACCTTCACCAGTCTGCCTCCAGGGGAGAAGGGGCCTGGGAAACATTGCTCCCCTTGGTGTCATCTCATGACCCTGGACACAAGGCAGTGGAAAGGCTTAGAAATAACTCCTGTTGGTGATGGAGAGGAACTGTGGGCTCTATGAGTCTGTAGGGACCTGCCATAGGGAGCACAACAGCAAGACTGGCTCTGCCTGTGCACATGGATGGGTACGTGTGTGTGTGAGTCATGGTAGAGAAAGGGGTGGCAGTTTTGGTTCTGGGGGTGTGTGGTGGAGGGGGAGTATGTGTGGGGGATTGCTATAGGTGGATGTAGGGGGCTGGGTGTGGATGTGGGTTAATCACTTTGTGAAGCAGAGAATGAGTGCTGGCTCCTGCAGGGGGGATGAATTGCCATGGGGAACCAGGCAAAGTGCTGATTGTGAGTGAAAGTGTTTGTGTGCATGTGCGCTTGCATGAAGCAGTCACTGTGGGAGTGAGGAGCCATAGGGAGCTGGGTGGGAGCGCAGGCTGCAGGTAGGCGTGCGTGGATCACAGGAGACAGCCATGGCTGCGCGAGTGTGTGTATGGGAGAAGGATGGTAGGAAAGGGGTGGGAGCACTCTCGTATGTGTCCCTCAACATGAATCACAGCAGAGAGTAGGGTCTGAGGGCTGGCTTTATGCATGTGCCTGTGGGAAGGAGTTGCTGCGGGGGACACAGAACGACCTGTGTTCTGCATGACTGTGCATGTGAGCTGCTGCAGGTAACAGGCCAAGAGTAGGGGCTCTGGGGACATGGAGGGAGCTGCTGTAGGAAGCAAGGATGCAGAGCCAGGATGCACTGTCCCTGTCTGTGTGCAGGGCAACGTCCAGCATGAGGCCAGAAGAAATTCTTGTACTGTATGTGATGTTACTGCAAAGACCCCCTTCCTGCAAGGGTCACCATGATGCCCTAACCCTAACCCTTGCTGCCCTGTTTCCTACCACCCAGCAGCTCCTGGCTTTCACTGCACTGGCTGTGAGCAACTGGTCCACAAGCAGTTTGAGAGATGCCCTCGCTCAAACCAAGCATACCTCTAGTATATCCAAATGCTAAATATATCTACAGCAACCAAGTGGTATCAGTTTGGAGTGCCCCCAAACACGCTACGCTGCAGGTAGAGCAGAAAAGGGACATGAGGGAGGTTAGTCCTTGCACTACAGCTTACTACTGTCTCTTGCTGGAGGGATTCAGAGAACTTGCAGAATCATATAGGTCCTGGGCTGGATGAGGGAAATAATCACTACCCTCACAGTGCAATGGCAGCCAGTTATACTGTGGAGAATACCTCCAGGCCTGCAAACTCCTGCAGGGCACAAGCACTGGTATTCCAGTAGCTTCAGTGTGCTCTTGCTTTCCAATACAACTCCAGATTGAAAACTCCAGAGGTCAAGCCACCATTCCAGGGACAGGAAGGGACTGCTCTTGCATGGCCTTCCCAGACAGGGCATCTCTGACAGTCATATGTTGTTATCGCAAGTCATTAGTCTGCAAGATGGGGCAGCCCCTGTGCTCAGCCTTCCGACAAATGGACAGTCAACCAGAAGCAAAAGCTTTTATAGATGGTGGTTCAAATGCAGCAGATGCAGCCCTGGTCTGGTGTGGGGCAGAAGCAGAGGAAAGGTGTAGGGGGACATGGAGAAGCTACTTCAGGTAACCCAAGAGTGAAATGCTGCAGCAGCACAGGCTAATGGGAACACTTCAGCCCCTCGAAGCTCTTCCTCCGGTCAATGCGTGCCTGGATTCACTAAGAGGAGTAGCCCCATGCATTATGTTTCCACATGGCTGCTTCCACCTTCACTCCATCCTCCACTCCCAAGCACTGGCACAGCTCAGCCCAGCTGGGGAGGGACTCTCCTCCCAGTCAGCTCGCCCACCTATACTTCAGGCTAAGATCTGACATGCATTTTGACACAGCGGTGCCTCCCCTCTCTTTTCCCCACTACCTTGCCTTGTTTAGAGCCTGTTTTTTTCTTCCATTGCCAAAACACAATGACTGTTATAATTAACAGATTATCTCAGTGCGACAGCTGCAGTCCTTTGAAAATTAGGTTGAATAACAGGATCCTGCCGTATGGTAATTTCTTTTCAACTCTCAAATGTTTTTTCTCTCTCACACTCATTTCTACCTCATTTCTTCTTCTCTTTCTTTCTTTTCTCTCTCCCCTCTCCTACATTTCACCAGCTCCCTGATTGCATGAGTGATGTCTTTGGGGTGAGACAGTCTGAAGGGCTCTTTCTCCCTTCATCAGCTGTTCTCATTCCTCTTCTTTTGCTACCACACCTCGCAGAGAGGCAGTGTTTTTAAGTTGGATCATAAGCATGTCAGGAAAAAATATGCCCACCAGAGGCCATGGTTAGGGGCTCAGTAGCTCAGAAATGCTGCTTAGGTAATTGCATGGGAAAGGGAGTAACCAGGATGCAGTAACCTGAACAGTACCTGCAACTTTCCCATGGGGAGCTGAATACAGCGTTGTGGCTGAGTGGCTGAGTGGTTAGTATTGAGCTAATCAGGAGCTCTACCTACCCACCTACCCGCCCGCCTTCTTGCTGACTCAGCATCTGCCCCTGACTCACCAGTTGCACACTGAATGGGGACTGGCAGTACTTATACGGCATCCTTCCCTCTCACTAAGGCAGTAGCTCTATCACTTACCGCCCCCTCTCCCCATTATCCACCTACATCTGTCTCTCTACCGACTCAATCAACCCAAGCCAGCCAAAAAAGCAGCTTGCTGGAAATTCAGGGTTCCAAAACCAAAATAAGAACTGCTGCTGCTCCCAGCTGGGCCCAGATTACGGGCTCTGGAAATCTCCTCCTCCAGGACTGGAGATTCCCTGGCCCCTGCTGCAAACTGGACTGATCCATTCAATGAAGTGGCAGGACTCCTTTGCCTCTGCTTGGGCAGACGTGCTAATGCACAGCGTTTCAGGCTGTGAGGATGACCAGGCAGACCTGTGGGACAGGTCTGCTGGTATGGCATCCTGGATTTGGCAACTGAAAGGTTTCAAGTTCAACATGTTCTGGACTCAAGAAATCTGCAGCTTTGTCATCAACTGCACCAGGAGCATTACTTAATTATTCTCGATGCCTGGCTTGAACTCCTGCAAAATGCCTTGATCCCGTGCTGCTCATTCCAAGCATGCCTGTAATCTATACAGCATTGTCTTTTACAATTAAACACTGCTTCTTCTGTTTGAAGAACAGGCCAGTATTCCTCCACACCACTCATTCATCACAGCCTAACCCACCTCTGCAGAAGCCAGCACCAGCTGAATCCTGAGCCTCCTCCTGCCTCCTTATCAGAGCCATTTCCTCTCCTCCCATGGAGTTCCACCTCATTTATTTCCTTAATCGCGACTCAGTAGAACAGAAACACTTTGTCACCATTATTCTGCCAAAAGCCAAGTAGAGTCTTTTAACAAACACTCATCTGTTCCATTGTATTTCAGCAGTCTCCAGTAATGCTCTTCCTCCTTGTCCATGATCTCTCTCTTTCAATTCTTTGCTACCCTCACCCTGCATTCTCCCTTTGCTTTCACTCCAGGCCTCATGTTGGCTCAAGGCACTTATAGCGCATCTCCTCATTCATTCACTGTCACTTACCCAAATGTTACCTTCAGTTATTAATTCTCCTTTTTTTCTAGTAGCATCCCTCCTCTGGGTGCTCTGTACAGTCCTACTTACGTATCCAATAATAGTATTTTCCCAATGAGTGAGTCATATACCCCTTTGCTGACATTTAGAATTCTCCTTGTTCTTTGAAATACGTTTATTCATTCCCCCTCTCTACAATTATATACGTCTACTCATGATGTTGCATTTCCTACAGCAGCCATGCAGCAAACAGATCATCCATGCAAATAACAAAATAATTGTCTCTGCTGGTACCTTGTCATTCTCCATTTTAATTATGTAGGACAAAGCTAATTCAGGCTATGAAGCAATCAAAAATAGAGGACAACTTAATTTAAAAATCACCCTACCCTTTCCTTTGTTCTTGCTCACTCCAGATTTCAATCTTTTTTTTTTTTCCTACTAATTTACTGCTCTGCCTCTTTCAATGCTGTTAGTAGCATAGGCTGCAATGGATATTGGACCTCTGGTTTCCTAGGTGCTGTAAATACCCTCAGTGAGAAACAGACTTTGCTCCAGACTGTTTCCAAGCTGAAGGGACAAAACAAAAGGAGTATCACTCAGCTAATAGGGGCACGTAAATGTCTTACCCACTAACCCAGGTAATATACACTCCATGACCAAAGAGTGATACCACATCCTCCTAAATCTGTCTCCAGGTAGCCCAAGCAAGTAATTCATCTGGCAGTCCCTCCTCATTCCTCACCATAGCCCTTAGTCCTTCCCACACACTGTTCTTTGCTTCTCTTCTAGTCCTTAGTCACCCTTGCATATGCCTTATTTTATTTATTCCTTACTACTCTTCTTAATCTGCACAGGCCAGACCCTAAACTCTGCAGTCACCCTGACTCACTTCCTACCCAGGAAAAGCAACAATATAAATCAGTGGGAAAGCCTGTGATGTCAGTCTGGACAGAAACTGATACTGCACGAGGACTCCTGCATGATTATCTTCTCACTCATTCAGGTCTCCATTTATCAACATACTTAAGTATGCACCCAACTGTAAACCTATGCAAGTGCCATTCAGCTTCTCAGTTGCTTTATTCTGCAACATCTGTGTTGATGGTTCCCACATCTTCCAAACACAACAGATTCTCCTTCTGTGCTTTCTCTTTGTAACCCACCCACCAACATCTTTAATCTTGCTTTGAGAAATTTAACTTTTCCTTTTTTTCCCCTTTGCTTGTTTGGATTTTCTGATTTTCAGCGCTGCCTGGAGACTCCAGCTTGTAATTTCACCTCCCTTTTCCTGAGATCACGATGTTGAATAAAACACCAACTTCCCCCTCTGCTCTCCCGTATTCTGAAATACCGAATTGGACCATTGAGGAGAAAAGCTATTGGCTGGGACTGCTGTCTCTGATATTGAAACAGAGCTGGCAGTAATATTTACAAGCTGCTTTGAAAGCTCCAGGGATGGCTTGTGGCCAAAAATGATGATATCTACTCCTCTTTTTTATAATGATGCCTTCCTATGACTCAGCCTGGTCCATAAGTCAAAATGAGATTTTTTTTTAACCATCCTCCCTTTAAGCAATGAGAACAAGAGCCTAAGAACAGAATGCTATAGCATCACGGACAGGATGGGTTACGTCACGAATAATGCAACTTGGGGTGTCCTTGGTGGCTTTAAAAGCAGAACAAAAGGCATATGTCCTCTTTCCAGAGAAATAAGTCTTGGCAGAGCTAAACAGCAGTTGCCTGAGTTTTCTAAACTTAGTTTGATCTGTAAGCAAAGAAAGAAATACGCGGGAAGTGGGGACACCATGACCTCAAGGGGCTCATGACTACCTGGGCTCAGCAAGGAGCTGCCATGTCCTTTATTATCCACCATTGTACGGAGGCAGAGCCTTGAACAGAGGGGACCGTGTGGGGGGAACTGTGGCAGCTGTTTTCAAGTGGGACCAAGGCGAACAAATGCGGGCTGCCCACACACTCTTACCTCTGCCTCCAGCTATACAGTCTGCAGCAACAAACAGGCATTCAAATGGTTGATAAATGAGCAGTTCAGCCAGAGACCACTTAATTTGCTCCTTGCCTCCTTTGCCTGCCAGTGGCAGGGAGAAAATGCATGTTTGGAAATTGGCAGTGGTGCATACAGCATTACCAAGCTGGAGTTATGCTGACTGATACAGAAAAAAAAAGGAGAAGAGAGGAGAAGAAGGGTGCAGTGGGAGCAAGAGAGAGTCAGGCAAGGAAAACAGGAGAGAAAGGAGATGGTTTTGTACCTAAGACTAGATACTATGATGATGGGGACATTGAAAATATGATTGATAGGCAGGAAAGGAAAGCAAACAGACAGAGGCAGGCACAGGGAAAGAGACAGAGGCGAAGGAGGGAGGGAGAAGGAAGACAGAGAACCAGAATTAATTTAGGAGGAATATACTGAAAACATAATCTTCTCAACGGAGAGAAAATAGAGAGAGAGAGAGAGAATTAAACAAACAGTGACAGGAAACTGGGAAAGAATAACTTTTTTTTTATGAGCTTGTTAACATTTGTGAAGTTAAGTAACCCTAAATTTATGCCATTAATTTGCATGCATTACATTTTTTTTTCTCTGCTGCCAGTTTATAGTCTCTGTGAAACCTTTAAAAAGTGGCTTTTTTTCCTCCTTTTCACTTCACTTGTGTTAATTAAGGCTTGTGATATATGTATATTTTTACACTGCTGCTGTGCTTTAGCATTTAATCATCAAATGGCCCTTTTTGTCTTTGCTTTGTGTTGCTCTTGCCTCTTCTCCTGTCCACAGAAACATAAGGAGACCTGTGGGTCCTCCCATCCACAATGATCTGTAAGCATGCCTGGAGCCAGACTGGGCTCCCACCAGCCATCGTCCTGTGAAATAAGGTGTCTTTCACAACAGGGAGATGTGGGGAGGATTTTCAGCTGCTGAAGAGTTAACAACTCAAATCCATTCAGGCAATCACATTGCCATGCTAAAGCACACTGTATTTACACATTCACAATCACTGGGGAGCCTTAAAATTGGATTCTCAGGGGAAATCCAAAGCCAAAGAACACAGTGAGATTCCTAATGAAGGCAGTGGCGGCCAGAGCTGGGGGAGGCACAAGTGATGGATATGCTATAATCGCCTGCTGGCAGGAAAGGGGATGCAGGTCATCCTCCAGGGCTTTAGTAGCACCTAGAAATATCCAGACTAGGATGCATGTAGAAAGGGCTGCTGTAGAAAATGCAAGTCCTGATTCTCCCCTGTTCCCAGGGGACTGCTCCACAGATGTTCCAGGGACAGCCATTCCTCCTCTCCTCCTAAGGACTCTCCTTCCTGGGCAGACAGATCTCTCTCATAAGCACATCACTGACTTTGGAAGTGCCCAAGGCCAACACGAAGCATAGCTGGTGGAGCCCTTTTGGCAGCTGTCCCAGTGAGCATATTTCTGAGCTCAGCTGGACAGAAGTCTTGGTCCTAAATGTGCTTTGATTGCTTTGCTCCTCTCTAAAGGCTCTGTATCTCCCAGCTGTAAGCAGAGTTTGCTGAAGCAAGAAGTAGGTTGCTAAGTCTGGTTTGGATGCTGTTTGGTCTCTAGTGGAGCTGACAGGACTTGTCTTGTTAAAAGCCAGCTAAGCTGAGACCATGAACACTGAACATTGATTCAGACCTAAACAGCCGCCATGGGAGACACAGCAACCAGAGCAGGGAATAAGGTTGATTGCTGGTCACAGAAAAGATGGTATTCCTTCATGCCCTATGGAGGAGCTTTGTGATATCCCTGGGGACCTGACAGGCATATGACAGGTCTCCGGAGGGTCTCTGCTGAACTGAAGTTGGGAAGGAGGGGTACGGGAGACAGACCAGGCTTTCCACACTGTCACTATTATGTTGCCATATGGGGGTGTTGAGCACCAGAGAGGATATTCTGATTTACTCCCTGGCTTACTGTTGCTGTGGCAACGGGAAAAATACAGGCCAAACCAGGCTGCATCTGCAATGTGGTGGTAATAGGGAGTTTGGGTTCCCATGTGTGTTTGTTTGTTTGTTCAGCTGTTTGCAGGAGCCACATGGTAAAAAAGCACTGTCGCGATGAAAAGGGAATAGGGCCCAAATTGTACACAGAAAAATATGCCCTCCTCTCATGCACCAGCAAAACAGTCATGCATGCAATCATATTCACAGCAAACAGCCTAAGAAACACTAGCACATACACATCGTCTCTTCCTAGCACACATATACCTCTGAAGCTGGCATTTCCCTGGCTATTCTCCCACTGTCCAAGAAACTGGACTTCTTGTTTTATAGGTATGAAGACCCCATGCACCAGGCACTTTCTAGTAGGGCTTTTAAGTGTAACAAACTGTCTGGGGCCCACCAGCTTGTGCCAGCACAAGAATCTCCATTGCTATCAGGTCCACACACCCCAGTTGCCATGATGCTAAAGGATCACAGACTGCTTATTGGCTGCTGAGCAAATACTCCCCCCTGAAAACACTCCTCCAGCACGTCATAGTGACTAGTTCTTACCTCCCAAGGTGATCAACAAAACAGACTCATCCTCATCTCAACAGTCATATCCCCAGCTGGGAGAGATGGCCTCCATTCCCAACATCAGAGTGAGCCCTTAGGTCACATACATTGGCCTGTTGCAGATGCCCACCTCCAGCTGTGACACCACCTATCTTCTGCCAGCATGATTCCCACCCCAGAAAGGAAGCTGTAAAGTGGAGCCTGCTGGGACCAAAGTATTCTTAACTTAAACTGTAGCCTTTGGAGAAGGGCTCAATGTCCAATCTATCCACAGTACTGGCCCCCGAGATCTCCTTTAGATCAAGTGAAAGGAAGAAGATGATTCTTCAACCACCTTTTACAGCCTCAAAGCTGCTCCCTGTAGAGCTGGAAGCACAGAAGAGCCTTACAGAAGGCAAAGCTGCTATTCAGTCACACCATGTTCTGTTCTTTATCCCACGGCCCATAACAGGCTGAGGCTAGCAAGGTTGCAGGGGAGAAATAGTCTGATGTCAGGGCAGGAGCGGGGTTTGCTTAGGCATAGAGGCCTTGGTGTTCCTGGAATTAAAACTCCTAATAAGCATTGGGAGTCCTGTGCTGCAGCTTTTGCAGTGGATAGGCAAAGCCTATGGCAAAGGAGGGCTGAATTTCCTCAGTCAGGCAAGGCTGTGAGGTGGGAGGTCTCTATGGGGACAGTGCATGTGGGGCTGAGATACTGCCAAAGACAAGGGGTGGACCTGAAAGGTTGGTGAATCCATAACCTGTTGGCTGCTGCTAGTAGTGGCCTAAAGGACATTGAAGTAAAAAAACAAAAAGGAGGGAAACAAAGGGATTAAGGTTGAGCTGGAAAAGAAGAGGTGATGGAGATGAGAGGCTCTGCAGGCATGAAAAGCTTCTACAGAACATCGTGCAGGGAGGAGAAGTCCAGCTCAATGCCAACAAGGACAAGACAGCCACAGGGCACGTGCGGTGGCTGCATGTGTGCTACAGGAATGCTACTGAGCTTGTATAGTGCCTGGGCACCCAAGGCCCTGTGCATGCAGGAGAGGTGAGATGGGGCACAGGTTCCCCTCCTTTGACTCCTGGCTGCCTTTATTCCCATCATTCCTGGGACTCCATCTGGCTCCACTATTTTTACACACACACAAAGAAGAGAAAATAAACACTTAATTCCTAACCTAATCAGCCCTTCTCTCACTAATTAGCACCCTCTGAGCACATCCACAGGCTGTGAAAGATAACTCTGGGGCTGATAATGACCCCCAACCTGCAATTGCATATGCTGAAGGGTCAGCAGAGCCAAGAGCAAGCCAGGGGGAGGCAGGGAGCAGAGCAACCTTTGCCATTTGTTGTTTTTCCCCCTCAAATCTGGGATGCTGGAAAGAGGTTGTCCCCTTTTCTGGCAGGATCCCTTGTGTGCATGTGTTTTGTGGTGACAGAGGGAGTGTGTGTGTGCATGCATGTGTGCTGAGGAAGGGGGGAAGATGGAGAGGTTTGGAGGGAGGGGATTGGCGCTGAGCCCAAACCCGAAACACATGCCAATTTGTGCCTCTTGCTGGTGGTAATGAAGGGCTCCGTTCAGGACACGCGGGACACTAATTAAGGGGCTTCAAAGGCGGCTTTCTGCAGAGTGCTCTCTGAAGGGGGGCTGAGGGGAGGAAGGAGCACAAGAGGGGGGTGTTCTCCACTCAATGGAAGACTTCTGGCTCCTAGCGCTGCTGGGGAAGGCACTTTTTCTTCCTCCCTGTCTCCCATAGCAACTCCTACCCATGAGAGCTGAGAAGGTGCAAGCATCTGGCAGCTCCAGGCGGGCCCTCAAGAGTTAGCAGGCAAGGCAGGCTCCTGTACAGAGCATGTGCTGCCATGGGGAGGGGAAAGCTTCCTCTGAAAGTGGAGGGACACCGTGCTGAAAAGATGCAAAGATGGAGAAGCAGCATGGCAGAAAGAAAGAAGAGAAAGAGCTGGAAGGAGAGAGGCAGGGCCTCAGCGTGATTGGTTTGCAAAGGTAGCACCTATAGGAACAGGAGTTGCCCTTAGTCTCCAGGGATTTGCAGGGATAAAGCTCTGGATCACCGCAGATCCAGATGATCAGGATAGATATTAGGAAGAAGTTCTTTACTGTGAGGGTGGTGAGGCACTGGAACAGGTTGCCCAAGGAAGTGGTAAATTCTTCATCCCTGTCAGTGTTCAAGGCCAGGTTGGACTTGGGCAACATGGTCTAGTGTGAGGTGTCCCTACCCATGGCAGGGGGGTTGGAACTAGATGGCCTTAAGGTCCTTTCCAACCAAACCATTCTATGATTCTATGATCTGGATGATCTGGATCTGTGGCTGAGTCTTGTCAACTTCATCCCATCGGGTTATTTCTCATGATAAGTTGGATGGGGCAAACTTTGTGAAGACGACAATGGGCAGGGCTGAGAATGTGCCTCCAATGTGTCAATCTGGGCACAAGGCTCTAGACTTAGTTGGGCACTAAAGATAAACAAACACTGCATGGGCACCCAAAGAGCTGTAGCCCACTTCCAGGAGCTTCACAGACTTCGGCCTTACAACCCGTAAGCATTGCAGATTCACTCATAGCTATAGAATTCCCATGTCAAACGGAAGCAGCCAAGCCACAGAATGGGTGACGCGACTCCGCCATGACCACCAAAGTCACAGCTCAGCTGTCCTGCTTCCTACCTGGTACTTTAACTGAACATCTGCATACCCTCCCTCCACGGGAGCGAACATGAAACAGCAGCTCTGGTGGAAAACAGGCCTGTGCTGAGATTGATTAAACGGGGACAGAGTGTGGGAGGAAAGAGAAGAATAAATTGGCAGAGAGAGCAACAGAGCGTTAGTGAGAGACAGGAAGAAAGGATGAGTGAGAAAGATGGTAAGGGAAAGAAAAGAGAGAATGGATGGTTACCTATGGATATATATTCACAGGGTTATGCACCAAGCACACAGAGAAAGTGAGGGAAAGAAAAGAGAGGTGATATGAGCACATGAGAAGAAGCGCAAAGAGATTCACAAAGAGCAAGAGAAACAGCTTGAGAGATAAGCAGTTCTTCACTGATCCTGCATGACAGCATGCTCCCTGCCATCACTCACCACCCTACAAGCTGCTAGAGTGCCCCTCAGTTCCCCTTAGCTTCAGAGGAAAGTGCCATCTCTATGCTGTCTCAGCAGTACGTCTGTGTCACTTGGACGCCACTGTTTGGGAGTCAGGACCAATCTTGACATGGGGAGCCACAGGTAACACAATGTTTAACCGAGGTGAAGCAGCAGACTAGCTGAACTCACCTTCCAGTAGTCCTCTAATGCTCCTCCATAATTGTCCAGATCCTTAGTTTTTCTGGCCTTTCTGCCCTCTCCTATTCACTACCCTCTTATGCACCAGCCCACACTTAACCGCTTATTCCAGCTGACCTCCTCCATGTCTCCTGCATTCAGTGTCACCCAGCCAACAGCACAGTCACCTGCAGCCCAGAGCAGTTCAGCAGGTCTGTGCCTACTGCTGGAGACAAAGAATGGGAAGACTTACCCTGGGAGAAGCACCTGGGGCCAGGCTGGCTGAGGTGTGACTCAGCCATTGACATCAGCTGTGACATCAGCTCTTGGGCAAATATCTTCACGTGCTTATCCAGCAATTCTCTTAGCTACCTTCTTACTACTGCCCAACCGTGCCTCTCACTGCCCAGCCTTAGCAGCTTCTGAGAAGAGGTGCTCAGATTCCTAGGCAGATAGTCAAGAGTTTGAATGCAGAAACACATTATGGTGCTAGAATAGGCCCCACAGCAGGTCTTGCAGCTGCCTGGGCTAAGGAGCATCTGGGGTCTAAATAGGATTTGCAGGGAAAAGAGGTCAGCCTCAAGGAGGTGCAGACACGGTCCCAGGTGCAATTGCAAGACACAGCCTTGGAAAGACTGAGCTCCATCACTGATTCTTGTCTCATGCAAGTGTAACAACTACAGCACAGACCAGACAAGTACAAGGCACTCATGCATCCTGCCTTCTTCCATCCCACAGACCACCAACCACTTCCCATTGATGCTAACAGGTGATGAACCCTTCCTAAAAAAGCTACAAAAGATCTACATCAAATAGGAGAACAGAGCTGATCACCAATGTCTTATGACCATGGGGGAAAAAACAGCCTCCCTTTTCCTCTCCCAGTTCTTTTTCTCCTCCCATCTTTCTACCCTGGGCAATCCGAATTGGATGCTGTGCCAAGGGTAGATGAACAGGCAAATACTGAATCACTCCATTAATTTGAACTGAATATTAAAAAAAAAAAAACCAAAAGAGAGGGAGAGAAAATCAAAGCTGGGATTACAGGCTTAGCAACCATGAGTGCATATTCAGCCTACACTGTTCTCTTTGTGCCTCTGTCACACTGGTAGCCTGCTAAGAGAGTTATACCGTTACTAACATGACAGCATTGTCCTACCTAGCCTGGATTAGAAATCCCAGTGGCTGTGTGGAAGGGAAATGTCCCTTGGCAGTGGCAGGCACTTGGCCTCATGATGCCTTCTACTCGCAGCATGCTGGCCAGCCAGGGAGAAGTATTCAATTATCAGACAGGCTCTGCCTTTTCCTAGGCCAGCTTTCCCTTATTGTCTGAGCGCTTTCTCCCTGGCCAGCGATGCTTGAGAAGTCTGTCACGCAAGAGAAACTCAAGATGGTCCAGGCAATTCCTGAATCAGGCAGATTTCTCACAGCTGAACCCCAGTAGCTTCCCCATCAGAACTCTCCCTCTCCTCCTCAGGACTACACAGTCTTCTCCATACAGATAGGCTGCTCAGTCCGCAGGGGATGAATATCTCCTTCACCAACACAAGACCTCCAGCAACTGCCTGGAAAACTGGATCTCCCTGTTCCCTGCTGGGAGCATCAGACGGCTCTGATTCCTTAGTGCTCCTCTGGCCTAAAATCATCTTACATCCACAGAGCTGAGACTGATTGCCCTCATTACTTTTGCTTCTTAAGCAGGACCCCACCATTTCTTAAACATATTAAAGATGTTTATGTTGCTCTGATACATTTATCAAACATTTCCCGTTTTCAAGTAATCCCCTTATAAACACTATCCAAAACACCGCAGCAATCAGACCATCCACTCTCTCATCTACTGCTTTTATCCTCGTGATGTCCCTGGGGACTGTTTCCTCATTGGGACAGTGCTGTTACAGTGTGTCTGGCACAAGATGGCAAAAAAAAGGCAGCTGCGACAATAAATGCATCACCCCATCCAGGCACAGAAAGATGTAAAGGTCATTGAGTAACGTGGTCTCTCATTGTCCTGGCAGCAGCCAGAATTTCTGCTAATGTGTTCACCAGTGCTGGGGGACCAGCTTTGGTACGGCTGAGATAAAATTAAATGATGCTGTGTGAATTGGCTGTGGCAGTCCACAGATCTTCAGAGAGGGAAGGAGGAGCTGGGCTTGGATTGAGAAAGGCGATGAGATGAGAAGAGGAGAGAATTGGGTATGCAGTGCCTGGAGGGTGAGGGTCAGGACCAAGAGCAGCAGAAGGAGCTGCCTAGGACAGCTGCTCACCCAGATGGTCTCCAGTCTGCAGCCTTCAGATCTTGCCTTAGCTCCAGCTCGTGGCTGGTGCTTGTGGACTCATCTCCCCACATCCCTGTTCTGTAGCCAGGAAAGCTACTGGTGGGGCAGGCTCTGCACCACTGCAGGAATGGGGTCAGGCACCATTCCTCATTCATGGTACCCCAGTACTACTTCGTTTGTCTCAACCCAAAGAGACAAGGGAATAAGCACATTCTTTCTTTCCAGAGCTGCCCCAGGGCGAGGCTACAACATTTTATGGCCCAGTTCTTAGCCTATTTGCATTTTGTATTTTTACTTCAACTGCTGTTTGTTTCCAGGCATTTGGGATGCCTAATGATTTTCAAAGCACTGTTTATTTTAATCCCTCTAATTTATTAATACATTGGTTGGCCTCGAAGTGCTCAGGAAAGAAGAGTAAGGAACTTGTAACCAGTGCTTTGAATAAAGCATCAAACTGTCATAGGATCACATCAAAGCAACAGCAAGCAGCTCACTTTGTTGGATACATCATGATACAGCCCCATGGGTCCTCCAGTTTAGTGTCATATTTCCTCATGCATGTCACCCTACAACACTATCCAGATCATCAGCCCCAAGGATGAAGTAAAGAAACAGCAATGCCCAGAGGCAGCTCCTTGCGAAAAGTCTGCCCCTTCTCAGCCTCCTGTGTGTTATGAGGATGTAACACACCACCGTGGTGCAGGTAATATAAACCATGCTGGCATCCACGTGGCTTTGCAGGCAATGTTGTAATCTTCCAATAAGTCAAAGGTGCACTTGGCCCTCACTCTCCACTCTAATCTCTTCAGCCCAGTGCTCTGTGGTGAGGATAGTTTCACACACAGGGCAGTCTGAAAGAGCAGTGAGCATAAGCACTGCTAATCATGCAAATGAGAGGGCTTTGAATCCCTGCTAGTCAGTCCCAACAGGAAAATGACAGATTTCCTCAACACCAGAAAGCAACTGACAGGTCCTGAACATCCTAGGGGCTGCCCTCAAACAACTTCTCCTGTCTCCAGGAAAGCTGTGAGTGTGCCCCATCATGCACTCATGAACCTGCCCTCATCTAAGTCAAGGCCTGAAGACCACTGTTTTTCGCTGCTGACAGTTTCATAGCATCCTTACAGCCACAAAGCCTGTGCGCTTTCAGTGGTCCCACTGGGCTGAAGAACCTTTCATCCATCTCACACCTGCTAAGAAAGCTCACAGCAGCACAAGTTGTCTTACCCATCACTACTGGTACAGCTCTGTAGATGCCCTGTGAAGTTAGCCACGGACCAGCACTTGCCAGGGACACACCACTTGCAGAAAGCAGAAGCCTCTCTCTTGTGCAGTAGCATGGCTTCCTGCAAGTGTACATCTTGTGCTAAAGGGCTGAGGTGATTCCACAAACAGCTCTGTGAAAGCAGCCTGAAGTTGTTGCTGGTTGTCATGATGAGTTAGTTGTGCTAGATGTCCTCCAGAAGCACAGTTCTGCCTGGGAATAGACAATGACTACTGTTTACAGGGGTTGAACACATCCTGTCTGAATGAGCTTATTGCAACAGCCAGCACGGCTGTCTGGCAAGGAGAGGGGCACCTGCACCAGTGTTCTCTTTGCAGTTGCAGATAAACCGACAGAAACAGAGGTGCCTCAAGAAAGACAGTGGGATAGAAGCTCTTTCCCCCAGGATGCAGCAAGGACAAAAAGGCTTTTACAGTGCCAGTTGCAAACCCTGTGTACCCATCCAAAGGCAGGCCCTGCACACCCAGCAGCTCAAGTGCAATACATTTGCAGGACAAGTATACCCTCAGCAGTGGCAGGTTGGACACCATCCTAGAATAAGGCGTCACAGCAACAGATTTACTCCCTTCCCCACCACAGATGAAACCAGCACCTCCAAGTGTAGCTCCAGTTCCTGCCTAGACATCACTGCTGATTTCTCACTGCCACATCCCAAATCACCATATTAATGTTTTTGTTTCTAAATCCTACTGTAAAAAGCCCCTCTCCTGTCCAGGATGCAACTCCCAGATGACAAATGAGAGCCCAAGGACAAGGACTGTCTGCCACAATAACCGCTCTCTCTCTGCCGCTTCACAGGTGCGAGCCTGCCAGCAGAGCATCCTCCCTCCCCGCCTTCCCTCCTTGACTCCCTGCACTCCCACCGCCTCCTGCCAGCACAAGAGGGCCCCCTGGGGAGGCATTAAGACTGCTCACCCTCTGTCCTAGCCGTTTCCTCGCTCCCATCTCCTCCTCCCCCCGTGTGGAGGGTGGCATCTACCCATTCACTGGGA
This sequence comes from Psittacus erithacus, assembly GCA_009867235.2. Lineage (NCBI taxonomy): Eukaryota > Metazoa > Chordata > Aves > Psittaciformes > Psittacidae > Psittacus > Psittacus erithacus. The sequence continues at coordinate 53,179 of WYDI02022379.1, forward strand.
GGGACATCGGAGGCATCCTGCCTGCCCTGCCCCTGGTACTCAATACCTTCTTTTGAGGGCACTGTCAACCACTCCAGCAGCATTTCCCTCCCACCCAGCCCTCAGAGTCAACAGACAGCGATCCATGCTGTACAGGAAGAAGAGAGAAGGAATGAATCCCAGCTCACTGCTTTATGTTGTGGAGAGGGCATCATCTTCACTGACAAAGAAAGGGTAATTCTGCACTTGGCTTGTCTGTGAGCACTTAGTTGACAAAGTCAGGTTACTGCCTGCCCTGGCAAGGCACCTTGCTCTCCCTCCTGCCCATCTTTCCTGGGGCAGGGAGCTCCCTGCTTTAGCAAAGCCTGATCTCCCAGCCAGCTCTCCTAGGCTTCCAGGGGAGATAAAGATCTTTAAAGCAGGATTTGAATCGAGTCCTCAGCTTGATGATGTCCCACTTAAGAGAAAGCCAGGGTGAACTAACCCTGATCTCTGCTCTCAACAAGATGCACCAACAAATGATGAGGACTTTGGAGAGGGATAACAGAGGGACAGCAGACAAATCGGCCCTCAGAGCCTTCCTGAGAGGAGCATAACGAGCTCATGTACTTAAGGCCAAAACCCTTCTCACTCTCCCTGTAGGTCTTTTCATATCTTTTCTTCTATTGCCTCTATGATCCCTCAGCAAAGAGCACAGCCTTGGCAACCCAACCCCAGCAGGGAAGTCTACAAAAGGCCACCCCCCCACCACGATCATGTCTCTCTTATCTGAGTGCACAGGCAAGGGCCATCAGGCCCTAGGATGGTTTCTCCAGCAGTGACAAACACTGAGGCCTTCGTGAAAGGAACAGAACCTGGCCAAAATATAGTGATACCTCCCCAGGTTGCTCTGTCAGACAAGTTGATGTGGGTGGATTTTGTGAGTTGGACAAAATCCACTATGAATTCACTACACCTCACAAAATTCTCCCACAAAGATCTTGCCCATTCTCCCTGTTAACTGTACTTTACAGTTACACTTCACAGCTACATACCAGGTGCGTTTCTGGTGGGAAGAAAGGAGACGGTAAAAGGCACATCCATGAAAGAGACTGTTTTGCAGTCCTTCCACCTCAGTGTGTCTCTGTAGGCAGGGACCTGAGGACAGGTCTTCCTCCTCCATGCTCCTCAGTAGGAACAAACACACTAGGAAAGGCCAGCAGCACTTGGGTGAGGCATATGGATCTTTTCATAAGAGAACGCCGGCCAAAATGAAGAGACCATTACCATGTTCACTCATGTGTCCCTAAAACTGGCTACTGCAAACACCCCACTGTGAATGTTCACTTGTGACAGGGTGCACACGTGTGTGCTGCCTGGCTCTCAGGGTGCCTGCCCACTGGGGAACCTTCCATGTGAACCAGCTGACAGCTGCTCCCCTGGGTTTCCTGGACACCAATAATGTTTTCCCTTTCCTAATCTCCCTGATGTAAATCCATTCACAATGAGTGCCTAGAGACTTTTAATTCCATCGGCATTAAACTCACTAAAACCTCTATTACCAAAAGCTTTTAGGATTTTCCCCAGAATCTACAAGTCAGGTCTGTAACATGACAGAACTCCACCACTCTAGTGTGTCTGAGAAATTAATTTGTGCTTTCTAAATGCCAGGATCACTGACTGGACATTCAAAGTATGCCTCTTCCCATCAGTAAGCTCCAGTTGCTGATATACCATGGCCATTCCCAGGTGCTGAGCTGTCTTCTGAAGCATCCATAACAGTGTGAGAAGAGCCTCCACCCTCTGATATGCAAGAGCAGATTGTTTGTCACAGCAGAGCAGCACCAGAGGTTCACAGATACTTTATTACAAGTGGAAATGGTCTATTGCAGTGGTCCCTTACTGCACTTACAGAGCACAGGGCTAGAAAATGCATCACAACACTAATGCTCCTCAAGTGAAAAGGTAGTGTGGTCTCATCTCAGCGCTGCACACAGCCAGGTACTGTAAAAGCACAGGGATTATCCGGCTAAACCTCCCTGGAGAAGGTGGCTGGATGCAGAGACAAGTTAAGGTGGTGAAAGGAGGGTGAAGATAGCTGTGAGTCAGTGAACAAGGTTTCTAAATGCTATAATACTCCAGAGATGGTGCATTTATCCTTTGGCCCTGGAGGTTCATTGGTTGCTGTAACAGAGCAGAGAGATGCAATCATTTTCCGATCCCAGAGGTCTTTTTAGGTGCTGTAATAGAGTAGTGGTGATCAAGCCATCTCCAAAGCCCTGGGGTTGCTGGCATGCAGCAAGGGTGACGTCAGCGTCTCTCAGCCCCCGCAGCTCCTGGATTCCGGATTCCAGGAGACGTGCTGGAGATGCCTCATCCATCCCAGAGGTTTGCAGGGGCTGTGACAACATCAGCTTTGTGACACTGCCAGAATTCCCCCTGGCTTTTAAGCCTGTGGAAAGGTGTGATGCTGACCCCAGGTCTCTCCACACTGTGATGCCAGCACAGCGGCTCCCACTCTATCCACATCAGCTGCCGTGGGTGTAGCTTCGAGCTACCCATCAAAACAAATCACAGCTCTGAGAATACAAGAGAGGTCCCAGATCCAGCAGAGTGGCATGCAGAGATGACCCTCAGTGTTTGTTTTCCTGGCTTAAAAACACCTCCCTGCACAAGGAATCACTCCACTCACACCTTGTGGGCTGTCCAGGAAGGAGACATACTTACGAGGAGTCTGAGATTTGTGTGTGCTACACACTAATAGCTAGAAATCAAACTCCATGAACAGAATCAGTTACCCAAGCTTCTAACAATTACTTCAGCACCCTGTATAATGGTCCCAAGAACTGGGATTGTGCTCCTGGGTAGGAACACTGCAGGACAGAGAGGAGATGCTTATAGACTCAGCTCCTTACACTGAAGAGAGCAGGAAACAATCAGGTAAGGTTTCAGAGTTTCTATAGGCTCAGGGATTTCTCTTCTCCCTTCAGCCCTGGAGGATTTTGAATTCTGGGTTCCAGGTTGACCTGGCAAATGGAAAGGCTGAAATAACCCGTTGTCCTGGTGTTGATTCCCACATCCATAGCCCAGGCAGGAGATGGGAGCATCAGCAATCTCCTAGGAACTTTCTAGCTAAGGTTTCTGTTCCCAGCCAATTTCAGGAGTTTAGATGGCTTTGCGTTTTTCTGTGTGTGTTGTTACATTTTCACTAGAACTGAGTTCAAAATCAGAGGCTGAAAACCCTGCTTCTTACCATTGAGTTTGACATGACTATACCAGTTTATGTTAGGGGAGAATCTGACCCCATTCTTACCAGAGATTGAGGATGCTCCTGAATACAAGTGATGCTAGGAGGAGTTGGGACATGAAGAGAATTTTAGTGCTCTTGTCCCAGCAGGTGTTATTAAGGTATGGTGCATGCTAGGAAAGACCACTGCAGATCAGAGATGTCCACACTGACTCTCATGAAAGGCAACACCAGATTTCAGGGGGAGGGAGGGAGAAAGGTAGAAAAACTTCAAAGCAGGCAGATGAGGGACAATGTGCTCCTATCTTCATTTTCTTATTTGCTGCTACGAGTTGCAAGTTAATATAGACTTTGAAGACTGAACTTCAAGGTTCAGGCTCCAAACCTGCAACTCATCCTTAGTTAAAGCTCATTTACGCATTCTTGCTCTTCACAAAAATACACAAGCCTGATTGTGCCTAAATTCTGAGTCCTGACAAAATTTCATGACTTAGAACTCCACAGCCTTGTGAACCTGAATCCCATACATTTTAATTTCACTATGCATTCCCTCACTCCTGTGTCATGAGGAAAGGAAGGACTGGTGTACTCACAAGTCTCACAATTTCATTTCCTTCCAACATCCACTCCCATTCTGCTATCTGACACAGGCAACTTCTATTATCTCCTCCATCTCTTCACTTGTATGGGCTCAGAGGCTTACGGTTTCACTAAAGAGCCCCTTCAAGTCTCCAGCATCCCTTCGGAAGGAGGCTGACTGCAGTTTGGCATGCAATTCCAAATGAGGCAGCACCGCAGGTGTACCGAGAGCCTCGCAGCTCTTTCAGGGTACTCTCTACCCACTGCCTCTGCAGCCAAACAGCTACTTTGCCTGCTCAAGGGCAGCGTGACACAGGTCAGAGCTCTCCAAAGACCTCCCTGACATTCGCCCACACTTCCATTTGGCTGATACCCTTCATTCAGGACCTTTGGGGTTATCAGAAGTCATGAGTCTGCTCTGCAACACACATTATTTTGAATGTATCAACACTGAGTTTCATTTGCCAGAGCACAGTGCCTTCATTTAACTTAGCTCTCCTTCCCCAGCATTTCTCACAGCTCCTTCTGGCCACAGCCAACCCAATAACATTGTCTCACCTGCAGAGTTTTACACTGTATATATATATATATATCTCCTCCCACCTTTCCAATTCATTAAACAATACATTAAACCACATGGGATTTAGAAGAGAACTTGAAGGCCACGCTAATCTTTTGCCATGGTGAAACTTGACTGTTTAATCCCCTCATTCTTTCAGTCTCCTACCCAGTTTTTGATCTATGTCAATATTTTGTCTCTCACTGACTACTTAGCTTCTTTGGCAGCTCTTGTGCAGGATCTTTCAAAAGCCTTTTGGAAGTCTAAATACATTATATCAATCAGTTCTCCTTTATCCTCTGCTTTATTGACACGTTCAAAGAGTTGTAGGAGATTAGCAAGATGCAGTTTTCTTCTGCCAAACCCGTGCTGGTTAGGCCCTATCAGACCACAATCCTCCAGATGTCTTCAAGCATTGCTTTTTAATTATCATTCCCACCAGTTCACCAGATACAGATGCAGAGCTTACTGATCTTTAATTCCCCGGATCATCACTGGAGCCCTTTTTTAAATATAGGTACAACATTTGGTGTTCTCCAATTCCCTGAATCAGTAGCTTTTCTCTTTTTTTTCACAAGAGATTGCATATTTTTGTTAGCAGCTCAATCACTTTAAGCTCCTTCCAAACTCTCAGATTTAACCATCTGGACTTGATATCTTATTGTTTGGAGAAAGGGAGGGTGGGGAGAGGCTTTGTGTTTTACTCAGTGGGTTTGGGGTTTTTTTATGATTGGCTTTGTCCCAACACCCATTATTCTACCAGCATGGTTTCCATCAGTTCCTCATCTAAGCAGATATGGGCAAAGAATCTCACAAACACCGTTGGTAGGGACAGCCGATATAAGAGAAATCATAAGAGAATTCAGCTCCCCAGCAACATCCTAAAAATGGAGTTACTGAGTCACTTTAAACACAGGAGGTGACTGGAATTGATCAGTGCAAGTTTCCTTGGAGAACTTCCACCCTGTTCTGACCAACCAGGCTACTTTTGCTCATTTGTTTGGGTCTCTTGCTGAAGAGTGATTTCCATCTTGACCCCAGAAGATTCAAGGCAGGAACAGAGCTAGCTTGATTATATACAGCCTAAAGTGCAATAAAAAGAAAGTGACCTCAGTGCTGGGGGATGCATGAACCTGGGAGGAGATGAAACCCAGCGAGGATGAAAAGAAGTAAATCAGAAGGTGAGCAGAACAATGCTGAGCTGTTAGCTCCATTGATTGCCTTTCAACTGAATCAGCCACAAGACATGAAATGCAATGGGAAATGCTGGGGAACTCAGATAAGTAGCCCCATTATATGAGTGTTTTTCTCTTTGTGCTGGGCTGGTTCCTGATAGCTGTCACCATGCTGGTTGGCTTTAAAAGACATGGGAGTTCAGATGAGGGCACAGTCTGATGTCCCTGATATGCCACTGACTTCAAGCCACATGGGCCATTGGTTCTGCCTCAGGGGGACATGGAGGAAGCTCAGCATGAGCCAGAAGCACCCACAGGTTTGTGTCGCAGCGAACACACCACAGTGAACATATGACCGGCCACAGGTACATGCTCACCTGCAAGCCTGTCTGCAAGACAATGCAGGTAATCCAGCTTCTGGAAATTGTCACACTTCCATCAAAATGACACTAAGAACATCCGCATGAAATCTACCTACCCTGCGACAGACCTGGCATACAGACCTGCCACATACATTCTCAAGTATATTTCATACAAAAGGTAGAAACTTCCATAAATACCTCTTATTAATACCTCGCGCTGCCATTCAGTTCTTCTGGGACATGTTGATGGGGCAAGTGTAGAGAAAAATCTGCCTCATGTAGCACATTGAATTCATTCCCTGTGTGAAGTAATGTGGCCATAAGCAGTCTAACAGGCAAGTCTTTGGCTCTAAGATATCACCAACATCCCTCCAGTACAGAGCAAGACAATTCCCAGCAGTGCTGGGCAGCAACTCACAGAGCAGCACACTCACCTATGATTCCACAGGGCTAGGACCAAGAGGACAGAGGACATGGGGAAGGGTTTCTCAGCCATGCTCCCTCCTCCATATGAGGAGCAGAGGAACATCCACAGAAGACAGCTCAGAGCAGGAGAAGAGCATCTCAGGCTGGTTATTCCCTGTGTTAAGTAAGTAGATGGGAGATAAGTGGTCCCCCATGCAGAGCTGGCTCTCCTGCCACACTCCATGCCTAGTATGAAAATAGTCAGGTAGAGCTCTAGCTTGAAGTGTCTGTATAAGAGACTTCCACACCACAGTCACCACAGGGACATGCTGCTTTCTTGTTGCCTCCCTCTCCACCCTTCCCTTCATTTGCTGCTTCTGCCCATTTGCGCTCAAGTCTTTCCTCTTTCTCAGGGTCTCCATCCCCTCCATATTCCTATGTGCCTCAAAATCCCCTTTCCCTTCATGACACCTCCCTCCACTACCTGCAGGTCTCTACCTTCAAGAAACAAGGCAGGTCTCGCACCTGAGGAAGCACAGCAGGGATGAGATGAGGGAGGAGCTCAGGGGAGGAAGACGTCTTCTTCATCTCCTGAGTTAGCCCAACATGACCTCCCAGCCTGTGACCCAGCCCCACACACCAGGCACAACCCTGCTGAAGGTGCCTGCTTGGGTTGGGATGAAGCAGCATGGACACAGATGCTGTGCCATCACATGTGGGCTAAGCCAGGCAGGGAAGTAGTATGAATCCCATCCAGCTGCTCTTCTAGGAAGGCTTTTATTTCTCTCCCTCTTCTTATGCTTATGGGTCTGCCATGTGTGTGCATCTTGAGCCTGTCCTCTCTGTGCAGGGGGTACAAGGGGGAGGTGAAATGACAGGGCTGGGGATGGCTGGCCACTAGTCACGGCCTGTACTAAGGTCCCTTTTTCCGCCCTGACACACATACACAGATAAACAGCGTGGATGCTTGGGGAGGCCCAGCCAAGAAGCCTGCCCTCCATCACTGAATCCCCACTCTGTTTCCCAAGTGACAAGCCACAAACTCCCTTTCTCTTCCCAAACAGAGGCTTGAGTGAATCGCTGCCTCGGCCCTGGCACGCAGCACCCTAGTCATTATGGATGCTCCTCCAGCATCCAGCCCCCTGTGAACATCAGCATGCAGCCATGTCAGAGTTCACAGGCTGCGCCTCTCCCCACAGCACCCCTCTGTGCTGCTCGAAGCACCATGCAAACAGCAAGCACCCCTTCACATCCCTCCTCCCCATTCAACTCCTCTCCACCAGTGTCTGTGGTGACAGCCTGTCCCACGTAAAGGTAGGGGAAACTGAGGCATGGCACAGCACAGAGACCAGTGAAAGTTCTTGCTGGGACCAGTATTCAGGAGTCCTCAGCAACAAAATTTTGTAGGCAGTGTCAATTCATGCCTTCAACCCTAAAAGTTAATCTTGCTGGGCTTTAAAGTAAAGCTGGCTTCAGACTGCAAAACCTGGTCAGCAAATGCTCCCCCTCACCACCAGAGACTTGCATATGTCCACACACAAGCATGACATTAACTGCCCATCACCACCTCCTGTCCTTTCCCCCCTTCAACTCAACCTCCTTCAGCAACACAAGCACCTGAGTGACTGACCTGCAATAAGTCCCTGCCGCAACAGTAAGGGTTTTTGCTCGCATGCTGTCCCACATAAGCACCTTGCCTCAACTTCCACCCATGGTGTAATCCCATTTCCTGTCAACATGACCCTATGAGGAAAGATAACACTTCTCTCAGCCCCCAAGCACTGACCATGGGGCTGTGTGATGGCCAGGGCTAGAGAGCAGCATCCTCTTGTTGACACAACACTTCCTTTTCAGCATGATGCCTGTCCTCCTCCCAGCTGGCATCCTCTCATCCCTGCACACATGCTCTCCAGGACAGTGGACAGCCCTTTTCAGTGTGAGACACAGCTGAAAAACCCTTGGGGACAGCCAGGCAGAAATGTGGCCACCAGCCAGAAGACATACTTGTCTCCCTAGGATCTCCCTGGCCCCAGGTTGGTGCTAGGAGAGAAAGAGCTACAGAAAGCTGGGTTTCTGCTTTGCCATGCATCACTTCTCAAGACTCCTGGGAGACCAGAGCTGGTGTAATTCTTGAAAGGGGAGGGCAGCTGCCTGGTGTAGGGTATGGCTTGCCCCCTGCTAAGACAGTAATTCAACCCTCTTTCAAACCAGCTTGCCCAACAGGAGGGACTGAACCTGACTGGCTACGGTGTGCAATTGCGTCCGTCAGATTAGCCAAAGCACACACGACCCGGAGAACATGCCAGATGTGGAAGGACAAACACTTGAGCCAGTATCCAGCTAGAGTTGTGCAGACAGATATTACCCAGCGCAACATAAACCTTGCCAGTATGGAGTTAAGCCAACATTGTTTTCTAAACAAATCTAAGCAGCAGAGTGAGTTCATACAGGATCATCATTTTCTACCACGTAGCAGCAGCAGTTTTGACCCAGTACCAAGCTCTCTAGAGCTGGATTTATTGTCTTGTCCACCCTGAGCCAGTGCCAAAGCCATGTCCTGAGAGGGCTGAGGAATTAAAACAATGCCAAACGGCTTTGGAGGCTCCATCAGGGAAGAGCTTGCTTTCTGCAAACTCCCCAGTAACGAAACTGAGAGTGACTGCATGGTGTTGCTCCCTGCCAGGCTCCGGCCAAGAGGAACAGTGACACATCAGCATCGCTACAGTCATTCCATCACCCGCAACACACGCTCACGCACTGAAGGGTGTGAACCACAGGGGAAAAGATCACTTCACAGTATTGTCAGCTGCCAGCAGCAGCATCCAGAAACAATCCTGCCAGGGGACATCAGCCCTTCCTGAGGATGCCCAAAGCTGCTCCTGCACTGAGGGGTCACGAGGGATGGGGAGTGCTGGAGAGGGAGTGAGGAAGGGGTGCTGTTGAAGGGGGGAGAAACAGTTTGGAAGTACCCCCAAAGAGGAAGAACACCGGACAGAAGTTGAAGGCAGCAGTTCAAGTGGAAGGGTAGGTGACAGGGTAGTCAGAGAGGGGGCATCAAGGAAGTGAGGGCTGATGGCAGGGTCCTGCCATAGCAATAGGGAGATGCAGAGGAAGATACACCCTTCTTGTCTTCATCACCAGGTGGGACCTGGGCAGGAGGGGAGCAACCCATCACCTCCTTCAGGGGACACCACACCAGTATGCAACAACACAGACCCTACTGGTCCCTTCCCCTTGAAGAAAAGCAGCAGCCCCAAAACCTGACACAGAAACCCCCAGAGCCTGTGCAGAGCCTGAGTCCACAGCCCGGCAGGTGTGAACCCCCAAACCTCCCCTCTAAACCCCACTCTCAGCACACCTACTGCCTGCCGCCTTGCCAGCAGCTCGTTGCTTTAGGATCTTATTCTGGGGAAAGGTACCTCCAGACACGTCCGTGCTCCTCGAGGGCCGGCAGCGCATCTGGGCCTGCCCAGGCGATGGGAGAAACAGCTGCTCCCTGCTCCCATCCTCACACTGCAGCAGCATCAGCAGCACAGAGACATGCCATGGAACTAGTGCGGCTGATCCTCCTGCCTTCCTCGCAGAGGAGCTGGGAAAAGGGGCACCGAGGGCAGCCCCAGGCAGCGGGAGGCCCTTTCAGGTGCTCCCAAGAGCTTTGCGCCCCAAAATGGGTCAGGCTTTGCACAGGGCCCCTCTGCTGCCTGTGCAGGGCACACGGTGTTCCCGGCTTATGAAACACACTGTCTCCAGCAAGAAAACATCCCTCCTAGCTGGGCAGGAGTACCAGGGGACAGCAGCTAAGAAACGGTAAAGAGCATGCCCATCGCCCCCAAAGCTGTGCCAGTTTGGGCTGGGTATTCAGAGGCGGTACTTGGCTAGGAAATGGAGGCCAGTGCCCTCCATGGGGAACTGGGATACCCAAAATATCCGTGAGATGAGGAGGGAGGGGGAATCTGTCCCCTGCATGCCCCACTCCCGGTGCTGTGATGCCCACTGCTGCTCTGCTGCAAGCTGCATCCCCAGTGGGACTCATTCCAGGGGCCGCGGAGCCCAGCCATGCAGCTGGCCAAAGCAGTCTGCTGCTTCGCTGCAGCGGCGTCAGCCCGGCTGCCCCTTCTCCCAGGAAACGGGAAGGGCAGGGAAATGCTGTAGGGAGAAGAGCAGACAGGTGTGTGCCAAGGGAGGGATGGGAAAAGAGGGAAAAGCACTCGGGACTGCGCGCAGCGGACCCACAGCGCTTCCCCCTGCTGCTCAGCAAACCCCTCCCTGCACAGGCATGCAGAGCTGCAGGGAAAGGGGGTTGGAGAGGGGGAGCAGCTCTCCATAACGACGAGGGGGGCTGATGGATGCCTGTATTTTGTCCACAGCATAGCAGAAACCCCTGCTTTTCCTCTTCCTCACACCTCTGGGGAAGCAGCAGGGATGGGTAGAGGCGCACAGACATAGGTGCTGAGGTTGTCTTACCTCTCTGTGCCAGTGCTGGGGGTGCCTGGGTGTGCAGGAGGTAAATCCAGGGCTCTGTTCTCCTCGGCGAGTGCTGGGAAAGGCCTCTCTTCAGTCACATCAAGGAGTGGCCTGTGAGTAGGTGCTCCGGCTCACCGCTTGATCGAAGCTGCCATGGATTCATTGCGAACGACTTCGCCTTCTGTGAGAAGAGGAGGAAAGGCGAGGGAAAAAAAAGGGAAAAAAATCACCAGCTTAAGACTTGGAGGGTAGATTCACTTCTTTCTTAGGTTTCCAATGGCAACTGAATATACCACAGATGAAGATCCAGGGTGCGTGTGCATGTGAATGTGTGTGTGTGGGAGGGACGGAGAGATGCACAGCTGCTGAGTCCACAGGCAGTGTGGGGTGTGAGCTGCTCGGGGCGTACTGGTGGTGATGGGCAGACAACTGGACATAGGCAGCAGGGCAGACAGACAGATGGATGGAAGCACATCTAAAGGATGGGAAGAGGACGGCTGTTTCCCAAGAGCTTATCTGTCCCACTGCATGCAAGCAGGAGACAGCCCCTGGCCCTGTGCAGGGGGAAGGTGAAGTGTGCCTACACACGTGGCCGCACGCACGCAGCAGGCATGCTGCCTCCTGGCCTTGTTCATATCACCCCCCTGCAAGTACACCGTTAGCACTCAGACTGCTACACACATGCTGTATGCACACACATCAACCTTTTCATAGCCTTATGCACCACCTTGAATACACCCTCTAAATATTCAGAGTCGCTTCAAGGGGTGAGGTGCTCCTCTTCTTCATGTGCATCCTGCACTGACGGGGTGGCACAGCTGTATTAACCCACACACGTGGTGTTTCAGACAACCACCACACAACCACATCAACTCCACCCAGACCGTCACACCTCTCACAGCCAAAACATTTATACACAGCACAGAGAATACTGACCACTGTACAACTGCATGCTGGATGTCTGAACATACCTACCACATGAAAACTCCCGACCACTTATACATAACTGTCACTGAACAGATGCGCATCATTTAATCAGCTCACATCCATATCAAAGACCAGAAGTGCCCACATATACACACACACACATACACACCATCTATATCAGCACAAACACTGCACCAACAAATCACAACACATATATCTGTAAGAAAACATAAGCACATAAAACATCTCCACGCACTTAGGAACATAAGTCAAGCAAGCAGCACTAGCTGCCTATCAGACGCAACTGTACTGTGCTTACAAATCGCCTGCAGCATACAAACTGATCGCATCAGATACTGTTACCCACCTAACTCAGCCCACACAGCAGCATACCATCCTGATGGATCCTAAGCGCTAGCCCCAGCACCATCAAACACCAGCCATATTCTGTCACATGGAAAACACAAATACTCATCTGCATCCAGCACAGGCAGACAAACACAAGCTACACGTGAAATGCAGCCAGCCAGCATCACTCAACCCCAAAAATGACATTCTTCAAAGTTATGAAGCTGGAACTCACTTCGGAGACAGCTGTATTGTTCTATGTACCTGCATGGGTGTGCGTGCACACACACACACACCACTGCCACACTAGCTCTGCCTAAACTGCCTCCATCTCCAAGATCTTCCCCTGTTTTTGACTTTCTCCCCATTCTACCACCTCCCAGCAAAGCCCATGTGTCTGTCTGCTGACACATGTTGCAGCTCCCGGGAGCAAAGTCTCTGGAGCAGAAAGCCTGCAAAAGCATCCACACTCATCCCTTCTCCTTTTCTCCTCTCTTCTGACATTAGATATGCATAATTTGCATGTAAAGAAGAGTGCAAGGTCCCACCAGCCCTGAGGGCTCTGAAATTGGTTGATGCTGGCATCAGGGGACATGACTGCAAAACTTAAGCACGGTGAAGAAGTAGATAAACCCTTATGAGAAGCACAGATTTGGCCAGGATGGCACCAGCTTCCTCGCAAGCCCCAGGAGAGACAAGGAGATGTGCAAGGTGGGTAAGAAGGACTGAAGGAAGGAGAGGAGTTTGGCCTGGCACCAGGGATGGCACAGCAAGCACTCTGCCAGACTTGTTTAACAAGCACGGTAGTGTCACAGCATGATACTGCTATCCATGACTGACAGCGATCAGGGTTCGGCATCAGGGCAAGCCTGTGTACTGTGTGCTGCTGGAATATGGGGGAGGCATGGGAAAACATAGGGTTTCTGGTGGGGGGGAAGAGCAGCTGGGTGTGGGTGCAGGGGTCTGTAGCTATAGTGGGAGCAGTGGGTACTGGCACAGGTACAAATGAAAGAGCCCACAGACACAAAGGCACTGGCATTAGGGTGGATTGGACGCAGGCAATGCAGGGGTTGCAATCAGGTCTAGCTCCAGCCACACAGAGGGAAAATGGAGGGAGTCCCCCAAGCTCTGTCTGATGCTATAGAACATACAGACAGACCTCATTAACATGTGCACTGCAATAGCCTCTTCCAGGAGCATCCTGCCCTCGCACACATTGTGTGCCCAGCACCCTGCTCCCACAGCTTTCCACTGAAGACACCCCAGCCCCTTCCCCAGTGGGTGCGCATACACCTTCCCCACTGTTACTGAGGCATGCAGACTCTGCTCCCCAAAGCCACCTACTTCAAACCTTCCTCCAGAGCACTCCCACCTTCCCACATATGTACCACACACATGTTCATGTGGCACCATGAGAGGAGGCAGAAGAAACTTGGGGAAGCCACCACCACCACCTCAACCCCTCCAAACCAGCTCCTCTTCTCCTCTACCTCCACCATTGGCTTTTCAGAAGTGCTTAGAAGGAGTAAAAATTTCTCCTCTCTCATCTCAACTTGGCCCACGCACCCAGGCAATTCCAGCCTGCTAGGAATGTCTGTTCCTCGCCGCTGTGTTCAGTTGTACCTGCATGGCTCTTCCAACAAACATTCTTTGTGCATTACAGGAGATGAATAATGCAGGCTGAAAGGGGACAAGTGAGAGAGTCTTTCTGGGGCTTAGCAAGACACGTGTACAAAGCACAGTGGAGATGGAGTTGCCTCATTTAGTCAAAGCTAACTGATGCTGCTGAACCTGGAAAAGCCACCACAGCCTGAGGTGCTACTGAGGTTAAAGTGCGGTCATGAGGGCAATCTGAAGAGGCTTTTGGACCCAAGATTTCTAATAGGTGCTCAGAGGCAACAGAGGTGTCGCTGTGGACAGGCAACGAAGATCTTAATCTCTGAGATACTTATGACTGATCTAAGCAGCTCAAGAGAGCCACTAGTGGAAAAGGAACATCAACCTAAACTGACCTCCAAACCATCTGCTTCTGTGCTTCAGGGGCATGGAAGAAGCACCATAACTGGCTAAACAGAAGAAAAAGAAGAGCAAAAGCAAGGCAAACAGAAGCCAAGGGGGACGCATATGTGTGTTTGCACATGTACACCAGTGTGGTGTTCACCACAGGGATGTGCTTGCCTCACCTCCACATGCCAGTTTTATGCTGGCAAGCAAGGAGACCTGGAAGCCACAAAACCATGAATGTCTGTCAGTATTGCCATGAGTGTGTCCATCTGCGTGGGATAATGCTGGAAGAGGGCAATATGGGCAACGTGGTGTCATGTGTGCACATGGGTATGCAGGAATGTGTGGCCTCTGGTGCTGTGCGTGTGCCTGCTGTGGGCAATGGAATGCAGGTATTGATGCATAGAACGTGTATGTGTACATGTGTGCATCCAAGTGCTGTACTATATATAGGGTGAACAGTGTGTCTGTGTGCAAATCTGATCTTTGCTGAAAACATGAGCGCATTTGTGAGATGTCATAGAATGATGTGTCCTCTGTGGGTTGTCTCATGTGTGTGTCACAGCATTTTAACCTCTGTGTGTGCAACACCAGTGTTACTGCATGCCTGCAGAGTGAGCATCCTTGCGGAAGCAACGCTATGGGTACAGTACAATGAGTACTGCGTGCACCCCTGGCTGCACACAGGTCTGCAGGGAGAGGATCCCTCTCGACTGGAGCAGTCTGTCTGGCTCCTGCACTGCCTCTTCTCCTGGTCTCTGCTTTTAATTTCTCACCTCCCTTCAGTTCCCTTCCCTCCCTGGCAGCAGTGTGCTCTGCCCTAGGAACCAACTCCCACACACCAACACACAGCAAGGGAACTCCTTTCCTTGCAGCTTCCTGGTATCTTCCCCTACCAAGTGTCAGAAAGGAACAAAAAACCTCACTGGGCAACCTGGACTGGACCTATGCCCTTTCCATGCTCCTGTCACCCATTTACCGCCCCATGAACTGCATCACAAACCCGCAGACCTGCGCCCTCAAACTCTGCACGCTACAAACCAGACTCATGGCTTGCATCGGTTGGGTGCACAAACTGAAGTCAGCACAGCTCAAACTCCCACCTCTGGAGCCAAAGCAACATGTCTTAGTTGCTGTGACATTGCTCCTCATCAGAAGGCTAAGCCTTCAGCCAGATCCCACAGGAACTGAGTAACCTCCAGGCTACGATCCAGAGCGCGGAGCCTGCCCACTTGGGGCACTACCTGGGGCAGTAAGAAGAAAACCCCAAAGTTATTTCTTTATTCCTTTAACCAATTCTGCACATCATTACTTTCCTCCCAAACACCCTACCCTGAGCTCTCTACATGCTTGTTCTGGGGCTGATCTAAATCACTCAAACTGAAATAGCAGACAACTGGCCTTCATTTCAGGCTTTGCTTTTGCCCTATATCAAACTCAGAACCTATTCCCTTTGGAGGACAAAATTAGCACACAGGAGCCAGATGTGAAAGTATGCACACCTTCCTTGGAAGGCTTCAGGGGCTCCCAGCAAGACCCAGTTTCATCCAGGCCCAGGATCATAGACTTTTGCCTTAAAAATGCAGCCTAACACTGAAGCTGCACCTGTTTTGCTTCAACAGCAATCCTGAATCTGTAATATCCCCAAACTTCACCCAACACTGTAAGCTTAGTCTCTAAGTTCAGTTTTGTCCCCATTAATTTATTTCCAGGTTTCTTCTGAGCAGAGACCCAGCCTTTCCTTTCATTTGCTGCTCACCAGCAAGGCAGTGTACTCTTTCCACTTAAGGGTGCTCAGAGTCAGATTCCTTCCCTAACATTTTCCGCACACTGTACAAGACACAGATCTTCCCAGGTTTTTATCCCTAGATTCCTGCTCACCACTAACACAGTTTGGGTGCCTTTTTCACTGCTGGAAGTCACAACCAGGAAATACAGCCCATTGTGTTAATATTTAAACACCCACCACATAAAGCATGAGGCCAGCCTCAGGACCTGTTCGTGGCTCTCCCCTGTGCAGCACAACCAGTACCACTGCTCCACTCACCCCAATTCTTTCCTCACCACCCTCCTATTCCCTCCCAGGCTTCACCAACAGCTCCTGCAGGTGCCTTCCCTGTGTCAGGCTCTGCAGCCTCACCAGCTTTCCCAGCTGTGCTGGGCATGTGGAGAGCCAGCCCCTGATTCCCATTCAAGCCAGATTCTCATTAGGCAGAAATGCCCCTCCAGGAGATCCATTAACAGTCCATAAGGTTAACTTAATCCGGCCAGTCTTGTGTGGTCTCTGCCCAAATTCCCTATTATATTAACAATCTTGAGCCTTAATTAGCATGTGAGGCAGAGGTGGCATCATTAATGGAGATAATACGGAGCATTAAGAATAAACAGGCCAGGCTGTCTCTCCCCAACCATGCATGCAAATCCTCTTCTATGCAGAAACAGCATGAGCTTCCCCCATGGGCAGCACATGCTGAGAGGCTGGAGTGCCCCGCACCAAAGACAAGCCCTGGGATGTACGGCCATGCTGGCGTATGAGGACAGCAGAGAGGAAATGGGATCCCAGAGAGACCCTTCATCCACTTGGGAGAAGGACTGCTAATAAGAAAAGGACAGTGTGGAGAGGGAAATCCTTGCGCTGGAGAGGAGCAGTCATGTCCCTGACTAATCCAGCTATCCCATTGTTCTGGAAGGCTTGGGAAAGCAAGGCCAGATTGTGTGAATCTGTATTCCCTCGGACACTGAGTTCACACTGCCATACATGTACACATAGGATAAGACAATAGGTGTACACCTTTGAACACTGTGTGCAAGGAAGGGGTGTCTGCCTGATGGAGTACAGACCGTAGCTGCTAGCTGCAGCTGGGGAAGATGCTGTTCATGAGTCTCCTTTCTGACCACTGAGCCTTGGTACACTGAGAGCAGTCCAGGACAGAGGGAGTTCAGGTGACAGAGGGAAGCAGTCACCTGTAGGACCAGAGAACAAATGGGCTGCGGGTTCTCCTCAGCACAGATTCAATGTGCGGTGAGGAAGGGATGGGTCCCTATTGGGACGCAGTGCTCAAATCAGCTTGGTCGCCACAAGTGAAGGGGCAGCCTGCTGCAGACCCCCTCCCATCCCAATCACAGCCAGCTGCTCCCCTGGGTGAGAGATGGGGGAAACTGGTGCTGCCAGCAGCAGCGAGATGCTGGGGAGGAAGCAAAGGCCATGAACTGGCCAGGGCTGCACAGTGTGCAAGCCAGGCTGTGTGAGGAGAGCTTACGTATGGCCTGCTGCCCTTCTGCCATTGCACAAGCCTGACGCTTTCTTCTCAAACACACACTTGCAAAAGCATAAGACAAGCAAGGGGAGGAGGGAAGCAGAAGAAGCCAATCCAAGGAAGCAGAGTCTAATGACAGCACTTCTTGACTGCTAATTCACACCTCCAGCAGCACCCGGCTGGCTGCGAAGGGAATGGGAAGCCTGCCATGGAGACCTGTGACTGCAGGAAATGGCATCCTGGCTTGTTCCTAAGGCCTGACCCACGCTATTCCAGCTGTACATCGCTCTGTTGCGATCCACATGTCCTTCTAGGCCTTGCAGAGAGGCTTGTGCTGGGTGCAATTGTCCCTGAAGCACAGAGATATCCCCTGCGCATTGGTCCTAAAGCACCCAGCCTGCACTAAGTAGCCTTGCTTAGCCAAGAGTGGTGCTGCAGGCTGAGACTGCTCTCTCCTGGGGCAGCAACAGCGCTGCTGTGCTCAGCATCAGCCCAGCTGCCTTCACTGCCCAGGGACACAGTGGCAGCAGGCAAGGAGCAATCCCACTTTGCAGCACATCTCCTCCAGGCCCACCAGCCAGCTCCTGCCAAACCCATTTGTCCGATCTTGCGCTTTCTACTAATGCTGTTGAGCCATCCTTCAAGTTGCTCTGAGGCAGAGATAGAAAATACAAGCGATGCCTTAAGAAGCTTCCCCTGACCTTGCTCTATTCAAGATAAAGGGCTTTGATTTAGAAAAATTACAGTGGGGATCTGTCACTGATCCATCACATGGATTAAAGGAAAACAAACAGAGACACAGGATGCAGCCCATGTTGGGTGAGCAGACAGGGAAGGGAAGAAAGGTTACAACCAGCATGGGGGAGGAGACAGAAGAAAGGAAAGGGCAGAAAGTGAGAGGGGAGGCAGAAAAGACACCTTCTCCTTCACCATCTCCACTCTTGACTGCTAGCAGAAAAGCTGTATACACACATGGTGTGAAACAACAAGTCTCACCACCTTCTTTAGTATGTGAGGAAGAGTGAGGCAGCTGCACTGTCCTGGTGTGTGACCAGTCTGGGAACAGGTTGCTGGGGCTAAAGAAGACTTCCTTGCCCCATGAGAGGCACCCAGTAGAGAGCAGCGACTGAAATCTCAAGGCATAAATGGCTGCTATGGACATCTCACTGCCACTGTCTCCCCTGATATTGTTCCTCTGTCTTCACCCCTTGCCCCTTCCTTCACACCAGACCTCTCCCCTCATCTCCTCTTGATGCCTCTCCTAGACCTGGTCACATCTGGCAGCATCTAAATAGGCTTTCCACACTCACCTCAGTCACCTACTGCCTATAATCCAAAGTTTACTCAGAACATTGTTTCTCTGTAGGAACTATTATAAGGGCTTCCATGGCATCTTCTTCTTTACCTTCCCGTACCACAAGGTTGTTGCACCCCACCAGGGACTTTTTCTTCCCAGCATGAGTTCCCTCCCTCTGAACCTATTGTGCTTGAAGACCACTCACAAGATGGCTGATATTTCGTTCTCATTCATCTTTTCTCCATAACCTGGCTGTGGGCCTCAGCTAGCCAGGAAACATGAGAAAATCTTAATTTCAGCCATGGTTTTGTTGCTGTATCTCTCAATCTGCCGTAGGAAAGCCTAGTCCTGACCTGGAAGCTTACTCTTGGGTGTCTCTTTCAAGTAGGTCAAGATGTCCCTGTGCTCTAAGGCCTGAGAGCCTCCTCATAGGTGGTCCATGTCTTCTTAACCTCTTCCTTCCACTCTGTTCCACTGCCCATTACACCAGCAAAATATCCAAGCCATACTTTCCCCTTGATTCTACAGACTGTCGCACCATCAACTGACTTACCTGAACATGCTTCAGTAAGAGCCCTAATCAAATCTCTACCAGCTTTCAGTGCCCTCACTTGCTCTGTATTGACCAACTCCTGCCTCTGCTGACCACCAGCACCCATGCTCAGAGAAGCTATCCTCACATCCTAAGGTCCACTTCAAAATTCCCCCTCTTATTTTCCTGTTTTCCTCCTAGGATCTTGCCCAGTCCTGTCTTGATGTTCCAAGGGCACCCTAAAATGATTCCAGAGATTTTGCCCAGCTTCTTAACCTCCTAGAACACGCCACTGCAGCTGACACAGAAGTCTATACCTGTGTGGGACTTGGCACAGCTCATCGGTGTGATGTCTCTTCCCATCTAGCAATGCCTCATGTCCTTCTGTCACTACAAAGATGAAGTGCTATAGCTAAGAAAGAGGCAGCTGGTATATACAGGAAGATGAAAGGTGAAGGCCTACTGGAAAAGAGGCAATAGAGACCATAAAATAAGACAGGTCTATAAAACCACAGATGACAGAGGAAGGGTAGAGGAGGCAGGTGTTAACTATCTCTTCCCACCCAAAAAATTGAGGGCCAGAAAATTAAACCAGAAAGTAACAGGTTCAAGACAAATGACAGGAGGACTTGCACTGCACACTGCATGTTTATGCTGCATGACTTCCTACCATGACATGTTGTGGGCGCTAGTAGTTCACCTGATTCCAAAAACTGGCTGGACAAATTCAGGGAAGAAACAAATCCACAGAGATCTATGAAATGTACAACAGCACAGGATCCGTCAGCCACACATCACTGGAGGCCAAAAGAGTGTTCAGAAAAAGTACTGCTAGACAGTTGTCCTGTCTTTATGCTCTTCATCTTCCCTCTTTCAAGACACTGCCAGGGATCTGGAGACTGGAAGGACCTCACACCTGGGTCAGTAGGGTCCTTCTTACATTCCTGTGGCTTTCAATAGCCAAGCTGATGCAGAAGTCGTGGGCAAATAGTACCTCTGTGTAACAGCATCATTTTGGTGCATTAGATCATATTAGAGGTATTGACAAGGAAACAAACAACAGAGCCCATTCCAAGAAGGACTTTTTTCCCTGTGCCCTAAAGCTGTAAGGAGGTCTGAGGCCATTTAAACCAGTCATCCCCGGTACAGATCCTTGCTGGGAATAATATCTATGCTTCATTCCTACCCCTCTCAATACCTTGTTCCAGACTTTTTAAGACCAAATCTCTTTTCCCTGTTGATAAACATGGAGCCCTTTCAGTAGACCATCTGTAACAGGGCCAGCCCCTCTGAATTCCCTTCCATTTCACTGACCTGTGTATCACACTATTCATGGCAACCTCTCCACACTAATCCTTTTATTATGATCTGACTCAATTTTCCTGGTCTGTGACTGCAGTGGGGTAAAAAAGGAGGGGTGTTAATCTTTCTGACCTTGTTGTCCCAATTCTGAACCATCTGTAAGCAGGAATCCAGAGGAGGGAAGTCTCATCCTCCTGACCCCACTGTCCCCATGCAAAGCCATCTTTGTCTGGAAAGTAGGAACCACTCACTTTGGTAGGTTCAGCCTGTACCCTCCTAGAAAGTTGTTGTGGCAAAGTCCCTTTTTACCTACAGGATTGCTCCCTGGAGTACCTCTTCAGCCAGAAAGGATGGAGAGGTAGAAGGAGTAATGTCCTCCACCTCCATCAGAATCCATGTACTCATTCCTCCTGTACCACTTCTCTGCTCCCTCAACAACAGTGTGTGCAGGTTCTCCCCGGTGGTGAGACAGGGTATCAATAAAAGGTGAAAACAACCAAACACCTCTTGGAATTTTCTTGACAGTGGTGCATATGAAGAAGAGGCCTTGCAGATCACTCCACCTCCACCACTGTCCAGGGTGTCCATGCCTGTTCCCTCCACCCCTTTTAACCATCATGTGTTTCTTTGCTGCAAGCAGCTGCATCTCCATAAACCTGCCAGACTATTTTGTAGTCAGTTTGAGCACTCGTACCAGGAAGCTTGCATATATCCTCAGAGCCAGCCAAATATTCACCTTTTTGCTCAGCCTCATCCCGTACTTCTGAGTTTCCCCATCTTTTTCAACCTTAAATAATCTCTTCATTTCCTTGGTGTTTATAGTCCTCAAATACTTGTAAACTGTTATAGTATCATCATTTAGTCAAGCTCTACATATTTAGTTCTTTTAATCTCTCCTCATAAGTAAGTCCCTGTAGCCCTTTCATAATTTTTGTTGCTCTTCTTTGAATTCCCTCCAATTTATTTATTCACTCTCCTTCAGCTAGCATAGCACCCAGGATTGAATGCCAGGTTTTTCAGACTGGTCTCAATAAAGCCTTGGAAATATTAATTGGTTCTCCTTGTGCTTCACAGCTTGATGTTTCTGGATGTACTTGAGTACACAGATGTCAGGAAAGCTAACTCACTTCATACGTGTGGCACCAGGTAATACAACTCAAGACTATCTCTTGAAGCACAAGACCTCTCTCCAGGATGAGGAAGAATAAGAATCACAGGAGGTGGGGAGAAGAAGATATATGAACAGGTAGGATGGATGTCCTCCAGCTAAGCATGACACACAACTACGAACACTTACATACCTAGATTGAGACATCAAGTACTGAGATTTGGCCATCAAGTCCAAGAGATGGAAAAGGGGCATATACATACCCATACACATATGATCACTCCAGATATAAACCAATTACCTACATCACACACAGGCACACATACAAATGCGCACAGGAACACATGGATGCATGGATAACACAAACAAAGCCGAAGAGGGAATGAGACACACATGCGCACGCAGTTTTTGCGCACACGCTGATGTGACCTGTGCATACAAGAGGAACAGACAGACAAAGCCCAGCAGAAAATGGTTCCCTGTTTACAACATGCATGTTCTCATGCATAAACCAGTGTTCCCAGAGGAAGGATAGCTCATGGAGTCCTCACAGTAACCTAAAAATACACAGGCAACTCTGACCCATCTGGTCTACAGATTGAGTGCATGAGCCATGGAAAGAACAAATACAAACATATGATACCTTGCCTTAAGGCAGCTGGTAGCCTGTACACCATCCTGAGACACAGTCTGCATACCTACAAGTGCCTTCCATGGTGATTAGCTTATCACCCAAGCCATTCAGAAGTTAAGAGGGAAGGAAGGAAGTGACTTCGCCATAGGCCAGTTGTGGCACTTCATGACACCCTCTCCAGGTCATGCTGCTGATGATCCTTCCTATTTGCTCCCTATCTCTGCTGTCAGACTAACTGACACCCATAGGAGTCAAAAGTACCTACAGTTTCTTGCAAACAGTCCTTCCCCTACAGCTTACTGAAACCAGGTGGGTCTTACTCTTGTGTGAAAAGCCAAAGATGCACTCCCCAGGGTGACTGTAGGCAGGAAGGAATGGACCCAGCACATCAGCTGGGTCAGGACAGGACGATGGATGGGCCTTACCTTCAGCAGTAGGACAAATTCTCCTACAGGGTTTTGATCCTGTGCCTATCTCCGCGGTGTCTGGTGCTATGCTATAAGGCACCATGTAGCCACTGTGTCTACCCAGGGCTGCCTGGGAACCCTAAAGACTCCCTGCAACATCTAGTGACCAAACCCATCAAGTTATTCCCCTCAACCTGACTCTTAATAGCTTGTTTCCACTCCTTATAATGCTGTGGAAATAATGACAACTGCCCTTCCCTCCTTCTGTACCTCAGCTGGTCAGTTGGAACTGGGTTTCCTCTTGGCTTATGAGAGTTGAGCAAATGAGGTCATTTCTCCTCAGTGACAGCAAACTGTTTGGTCAGTGTGGTCTGTAGGGAAAGCAGTTCATCTCAGGCAACGGCTAGGTACCCCTGAGCTCCAAGGAGACCCAAAGAACTGCTACAATCCCTTAAAGAGGAGGTCAGGCAACGGCAAAGCAAGCTACCAAACTAACACCAGCAGGGGAGCACAGGATAGCCACGACACAAATGCAGCTGTAAATGCTGCCAGACCATCCAGCCACTGACGCAAACACTACAGCAGTCCAACAGTCACTGTCACCTCCAAAGTGCCATGCTTGACCCATATGGGGCTTTAAATACAGCCTTCATCTGGATCACAGCTGACCCAGCAGAAAGAAGGGGCTGGAGGTGGGTCACAGCCCTTTGTTCTGCTCCCTGAGCTTTGCACTCTCCTATTCCAGCCCCAAAAAGAGGACTTCACACCCACACACCCAGCATAGGAGGTGGCTCCCATGCCTTCAGCCTGCTTCCCTTCAGTGGCTGAAATCCATGTCCTCCTTGAACCCCTCTTCTTACCTGGAAAGGCATTGGGGAAAACTGACCTCTGCCCCCAAAGAACCTCAGATAGAGCTCAAACATGTAGCTCAGCATCGAGACCAGCATGAACAACCCCCATCAGGAGAGCCTGCAGCGCTACTGAGGATGCTCCAGCTTTACCCCTACCTGCAGGCAGGCTGGGATCCCTCACTGCTCCACGGAGAAGGAAAGCAAAAGCTCCTCCATTCCCAGAAAAGGGGGTATTTTCCTGGAACATCTAACCCGCTCCTGTCCTGCTCTGGTACTCAGGCATGGGTGAGGGCTACAAGTGTGTTTGGGGGACATCACATGCCTCTCCCAGAGCAGGGCTCCACTCATCAGCTCACCAGAGTGTGAGGACAGGGGTGTTCCCTGCATGTCCTCAACCCTCCTTCACACTAATAAAAGAAACAACTTAGCCCAGGCCCACACTTGGGGACCTGGGGACCCGAGGGGAAAAAGCACACTATTTGAGATGAGGGAGAGAGCAGCCGAGTCTCTTCCTCTCAGCAAATATGCTGATGCTTTCTGACACATCTGCTGACAGCACTGGGAGTTTTCGACAGGCCCTGATGTGACCACTAGCTTTTCTCCCAGGTGAGCAGGGCTCTCCACCACTCTTCAACAGAGTTAGATGAGGCAGCCGCACTCTGCCTGGAGCTGCATCTGGCTTCTGACATGACCCAGGTAGGAATAAACGTCACGGACATCATCGCAGCTCTGCTTCCCTCCCCGCTGCTTCACCCCTGCCTGTGATTTCCACCTTTCTGATTTTAACCGCAAGCTGCCCCCCAGCAAAACCTCCACCTCCGTATGCCCCATTTTCCCAAACGCCCTCTCTACCCTCCAAGCGGCTTGTGCTCCACAGCTTAGCTTTGCACCAGCCTGGCGGATCAGGCAGCATATTCCCAAATACCCACTTTGCCTGGAGCTGGGTGAAGAGAGGGAAAGGCCATTCATTCACAGTTCTTCCTTTGGTGTCATAGTTTTCGAGGGGGAAGGAAGAGCAATGAAAGCAGCTTGCCTCATCCGGACATATCTGCATGCTTGTGAGTTGGATGCACCGAAAGCAAACCACCTCCCAGAGGAAAATAACAGGGTGAGGAGAGTGGCAAGTGGGGAAGGGGCTGGGGGAGAAAGATTTCTAGGCTGGGGAAATCAGTGGGATGCAAGTGGCTGTTTCTCACCTCTGGCACAATGTCAGTGCCCCTCCACTCCCTGCAGCTTCCTCACTGCTGCTGGTACAGTCTGCATAGAGCAGGGAGGCAAAAGGGGGGCTCTATTTAAATATATTAATAATGCATGTTCCATGCACATGAAGCTTCCTTTGAATAGAACATCAGTGATGCTGTCAGGCTGTGCTTCCTGGGACACAGGAGTGTGTGGGGACGGGGCGGGGGATGCAGGTCACCAGAAATGCCCTTCTACCCTGGCACAGTCCCCTTCCTCCCCCTTCACCCCAGATCCCCACTTCATACACACTCTTCTCCCTCCCACCTCCCGGTGCATGACAAATTCCTTGGCTCACAGCATGTAATGCAGCCAGGCTCCCCAGTCCCCTAGGCCCCCGCCAGAGACATGGACCCCCCCCTTCTCCCCACTCCCTACACAGTCTTTACCCCTCCCAGCTCCAATCTCAGCAATCCTCTCCCCATGCCACAGTTTGGTTTATAGCTCCCTACCTCCAGGGTGGGGAGAAGCACTGTGAACTCCAGCCTTTAGAAGAAAGGAGAGGGAGCTAGCAGCTCCTAAGTGTGGCCTGCACATGTGCACCCACTTTTGTGTGTACACACACAAAAAGCAGCAGCAGACGCTTGTGTGAGCCCATAGTGGGTGCCAATGGACCGCGGACTGTGCATGGCTGCAAGATACATGCACCCGCAGCGTCCAAGTGATGCTCTCCTCCCCATCAGCAATGCTTCCTTCCCTGGATGCTTGCAAGGCTTGCAAGAATATTGTTTGCGCACAGCCATCCCTGCCTCCACATACACACACATGCAGTATGCACACGTGTGCTCACATGCATGCACACAGAGGTAAAGGGGAGCCACACCAGCACGCACAGGAGAGGGCATTACGTATAGCAGCTCCCAGATATGCTGCCCGCTGCAGCATTAGCAGATTTATGCTGCCTTTACCCAGCCAGATCCAAGCTCTGGAATGGGAACAGCAGCAGCTGTGCACTCCTGCCTGTCCTGGGATGAGAATAGGATGCGTCTGTTCGTCTCTCTCCCCAACCCCCATACCTCCTCCTTCCCCATCCTCTTGCTCCCATTCATTCATTCAGCTTCTCCTCCCCCATCCCATGCTCCAAAGCAAAAGGATCCTTATGCATAAAAATGTGGGAATGCTTTTTCTGGTGGAAAAAAAAACCAAAATGGTCACACAGACCCCCTGAAAGCAATGCATATAGACATACGTGTGCATTTGAGTAGCTGTCCTGGGCCCCTACAGAAATACCCAGCTCCCACCGCCACCACAGACACACTCACACACCCGACAGACACCACGCAATGACTTTTCTGCAGCCAGTCAGCCTCCCGGCAGAGCAGTGTAAAAGCAGAGCAGAGATTTACTCACTCCCCTGCATCCAAACCAGGCGAATGTTCACACACCACACACAGAGACAACACACACACACACATCACTGTCTGCAAAGGCTCCCCGGCAAAGTTTGCTAAGAAGCAGGGAGCAGGGGGCTGTAGGATGAGGCTGTCTCCTTCTGCAGGCAATAAACCTATATGTCAGTGTATCTATACCTGCATATGCACCTGCATGTATATAATACATGTATATAATATTCATATATAAGTATGCACACACAGAAACACACACATACATACCTAGACATACATATACATGTATCCCCTCCTCTTGCAAGGTCTGAGTAGAAGCAGACCAGTCAAACCCAGCTGCGTGCAGCAAGTCCAGATCCTATTCAGCATCCTGATCCAAAGCGAGTTGCACGCACACACACACACGCACAGAAAGGGAGACCTGTCTCCAAGCCTCCCTCCCTCCCTCCCATCACCCCGTGTAGGCACCATCTCCCCCTCACCCGTGGCCACTTCCCCATCTCCCATGCACTCACCCCTTGCCTTCATCCTCAGCTCAGAGACATCCATCCCCCGCACAGGGTGTGCATGCATAGGCTGGAGGAGAAAGGCAATCCATCCATCCTGCCTTTTTCTCCCCCACCCCGGTCCTCCCCCTCCAATCTCAGCCACTTCTCCGAGAGGCGACACGGACAACAAGGAGCCGAGGACACGCAAGGCAGCTGAGCCAGGACCGCGCACAGAAACGTGTCACACACACACACACACATGCAGACATACCTGCGTCTGGAGGGGCGATTGCTTCCTGCTTCTGCACCGGGCATGGCAGAGACGAAGTGGAGGCACAAAAGACGCCTGTCTTCTAGCAACTTGGAGCCCCGCAGGGGTGTGTGTTCTTAAGGGGGGGATCCCCCACCTTGTGTCAGTCACCCCCGGAGCTGTGCTGTCCCCTGCCCCGCAGCTGTCTCATTCCCGGCTGCACCTAGGCAGTGCTCCCGGCCACGCACACACGCGAGCACGGCGGCAGCAGCCCAGGGAGGGCACGCACAGCCGGAGGATTTGCTGCCTTCGCCGCATCCGCACCACTGGGGGAAGGAGGCAGAAAGGGCTGTATTGGCATTTAAAACGCAAGTGATTAATTCGCCACAGGCTCGGCTGATGGGGCTCTGGGAGCAGAGCCGGCACTGCTTCTCCCAGCTGGGAAGGCTGTGACAGGAGAAGGTCCCTCTCCCATGGAGCCAGCTCCGAGCTCTCCTTGACTGCACAACCACTGCTTGGGTACAAGCAGAAAGGGGTGGGCCTCCACCGGAGACATGAGCACGCATGCAACAGCTGCTGGGGAACTGCACACACACACCATTTCCTTCCAACAGCTGCTGAACAGCTACACACAACATACAACAGCTTCCCAGGAACACACACAAGCAACAGCTGCTGGGGAATCACAGTCACACACACACACAGAGGCTACAGCTTCTCAGAACCAAGTCACCCACATGAAAATACAACAGCCTCTAGGAATGATGCAAGTACGAGTAACAGCTCCTGGGGAGCTACATACACACACACACGTGTGCATGCAACAGCTATACACCTACTGACACAGGTATGTGGGAAACTACAACTTAATATATACCCCTGTGGTATTTACTAAGAAAACTGACATACAGAAATGCAACAGGAGGTGGGAGAAACCTTTCATCCACACACACACACACGCACATGTGACTGCTCTGGGAAGACTGTCTTTCATACACCCCCCCCAAATCACTGCACAGAGAAACGCAACAGCTCCTCAGAAATCACCCTCAACCACATTCCCTCATGTACATGCAACAGCTTACTGGAAGAACTTCCACCTCCCTGTGCCCAAACCCACACATGCCAGCGCTGATGGAGATCTTGCCTGCAGTCAGAAACAAACATCCATGTGTACCCAGTGCTGGGGAGCCAGCCACAGCTCAGCCCCCAGATATTGCACACAGGTCTGGTGGAAGGTGTCCCTGCCTGTGGCAGAGGGTTGGAACTGGATGAGCTTTAAGGTTGCTTCCAACCCGAACCACTCTGTGATGCTATGATTCTCATATGGGCCAGGAAACCACCTTACCAAACACAGGGTGACTCTTAAGAAACGACTGCCCAGTCTCTTCATGGAGAGCACAAACACATGACAGTTAGACATAAACAATCCCTGCGAAGGGATGTCTACATGCAGACACACAGACCACTACTGAAGAGACACGATGCTCCTTTGCACTCACCACAGCCATGGAGGGACTGCTTGTCTCTCTTGGGTATGCTCAGACATACAACAGCTGCACAGGAACTTAGGAACAGAGGGCATTGAATGGGAGCTGGCTTTCTGGGATGTCCAATCCAGCCTCCTGCTATTCCAGGCAGCCACACTGTAGAATCATGCTCACAAATGTCTCCAGGTCCATCCTAGCCCTGTGAGACCTCTTGCTCCCTGCTCACAGGCTTTTCTGGCCCCTGGCCATGCTGATGTTAGAAACCTGCCCAACACCTACATTAACTCATGACCAATTCACACCCACATGTACTTGTACCAGCTGTCCTTCACAAAGGTATTAATAAAGGTTGCAAGAACAAATGGAAACACTCCAAAACCTCTACTTGTGGCTGAACAGACACCACCTGCATCCCTGCCTCAAACAGACATATGCAAAACACCTAGGTGAAGACATTCCTCCTGGCACAGAGATCAACAGCCTGTAGGAAAAGACGCCTGACCCTGCCACTGCAGCACTCACATGCATATGGATACGGACACACAAGCACTTGTAACCTCTGATGGGAAACTAATGGCTTTCTTCATGCAGACCAAGAACTGCAGGGCAGTTACTCTGCCACAAACCTCCATTGCAATCAGCACTATTATTTAATGTGTTAAATTGTGATGTCCAGTTGCATCTAGTGCATCTCCTGTAGCCCACCTCCCCGTCCTGCTAGTTGTTGTGCAAATACAGAACAATGTAATTACCCCACCTATCTCACACCTGCAGATCTACAAGGGGCACTGAGCTCCTGTGGCCCACCTGCAGATTCTTCTCTCTGTTGGCAGAGAAATAACCCCATGCAAATCCAAACCCAGCAAGTATGGGGCTGCTCCCTGCCTCCTCACATGCATACAATATCCTCAGGGATGGGACACCAAACTCACAGACTGAAGGGGAGGGATGGGGACTGCAACAGTGAGTAGCCCTAGAGGAATGAGTTGCCTGTGTCAAAACGCAACCAACAAGTGCAAAGGACCCATCTGCAAAACTAGCCCCAGGCATCACACATATCCGTAAGGTCCAAACACACAAGGTCAGCCCTGTTGAAAAATGGGACACAGGAAGCTTGCTGTAGCCTTTTACTCAAAACCTGCGAACCCAAATGGGAAAGAACACACAGCCACACACACTGTGCTCGGAGACAGGAGGTGAGCAGCTCTGAGGACACTTCTGGATGTTCCCTGAACCATCTGTAGATGTCTGTTCTCATATATTAAATGCCAGAGCTACTCGCTCCACCTGGGATGAGAGGAGAAGGGAGCTTATCTTGGCAACTCCAGACTCCAGTTTTCTCGCCTTTATCACTTTGGGGGTTATGACTGTAGGGTTTTTCCTCCAAGCTCTTTTGAAGCTAAAAGCTAAAGGAACAGAGACTTGTTTCCATCTTTCTCTACCTCCTCCAAGGACAAACATGATCTAATCTTGGAGGGCATTGAAGTAGGAGAAAAGGTTTCCAACTCCAAATTAATGCAGGATTTTCTCCTGCTTGAGTTCCTCCAGGATCATCTTGCAGTCTGTTCAGGATGAGTCTCCTAGGGCCTCTCCTGCTGGCACAGATCGACTTCGGACTGAGAAGTGCTGGAGCAGGATCCTTGCGCTGCAAGCGCCCATGGGGGTCAGACAGTACTTGCTCATACTCCCACTAACCTAGGAACACTTAGATCCAGTAGAACAGAACTGCTCCAAGAGACAAGCAGAAGCAAGCACCGCATCCCCAATGGCGTGGGACAATTGGGTCCTTGATCTTATTCAAAAACAGAACCCCTGATTCTTACTTATCCTATTGCAAATGTTCATTCAGAGGATACTGATGCTCGCCCTCATGTTTACGTTGCAGACGCTCTGACCTTGTCAAAAGTGCTGGAAAGACTCTGTTGTTTGTTACTTCACAAGTGAAAAAAAACAAACCTTAACCGAGAAAAAAAAGCTTCCCAAGGACGTCACAGATACTTTAAGTCAGCTGCAGAGTCACCTCATTCCCGGTGTCTAAGCCTACGGAAGAATAATCACCTCCTAATTCCTTTGTGCCAGCATCTTGGAGACTACCACCCTCCAGCCAGGCCTGACCTCTCTGCCCCCTTAATGAAAATGGGAACAGCCCCAAGAACTGCTTTGGTTTACACCTTTGTTCTCTGCTGCTGCTCTGTTAGGCTGCTACATCCTCTTAAGACTGGAGATGCTGTTAGGGGTGAACAAGGGAGCTGAATTTATTAGAGCGATTCCCCAGTGTTATTCCAACATGCGCCAGGGAGCTGTTAAGCCCTGGAATAGCCCAGAATCTGGGAGTCTCAAAGGTGATGATAAACATGATTTTTAACCCTCTATACCCCAGATGCGGAATACTGGAGGTAATGTTCAACGTGGATGGTACCTCTAGGAGAAAGAGTAGTGCAGACAGCCATTCCCCCTCTCCCCTCCATGACTTGGCCCTTGTGCCATTTGCCTGCACAAGGAGGGAAGAGTCAGGCAGGGAAGGCAGTCACGCAGCCTGCCTGCGCTGCCTTCGGTGTGTGCTGCCAGCGAAGGGAGTCTCGCTGGGAGCGTTTCCAGCTCATGGAGCCGGCAGATCAGCCCTTCTCCCTCTCTTCCCTTGCCCATCTGCCATCTTCCCCAGGGGTACCACCAGGTCCCTTGGCTGGGGCCCTGGGAGGAGGCTGGGCTCTGCCCTCGCTGCAGTCAGAATCTCTCCGCTGATCTATACTGCGGTGAGCAGTGACAGATTGATTTTACAGCTCTGCTTGGAGCCGGCCGCTGGCCCTGGGCTGTGGATGAATCAGCTTTCTCTGGGCCTTGGCTTTTATTTCATTATTTTACTGCAGCCTCCCTCACAGGCAGCTAAAGAGAGAGCGAGAGGAGGAAAGGCGAAGTTGGCAGATTTTCTTCCTCGCTCGTGTGCTCCCAGCCTCACAGCTTGGCTTTGAGACTCCAGGAGGAGGGAGGGAAAGGACTGTTTTCCAGGGACTGACAGCTGTCAGGAATAAAGACATGAGGCACCTTCTACATCAGTAGCTGCACATTGCAATGGCTGT
Organism: Psittacus erithacus; assembly: GCA_009867235.2. NCBI lineage: Eukaryota > Metazoa > Chordata > Aves > Psittaciformes > Psittacidae > Psittacus > Psittacus erithacus. The sequence continues at coordinate 84,485 of WYDI02022379.1, forward strand.
GTGCACTGCAACGGCAAGCAGTGCGTAAGCGCTACGTGGCATGAGCAGTAATGTTACGCCGATGCCTCGTTCTTTGCCAAATGGAGGAAAGCCCATTTTTCGTTACACGGGGCAGAGTGCTTGGAAATCACACCCCATAAGAGCATTGGGCATTAACCTGCCTACAGCATCCAGGTTGGAAGTGCTTCCAGGTCCTCCCGTAACAGCTGCGGACCTAGGGAAGGGGGCAAGGGCTGTATGCTGCTGTCTCCATCAGGCTGAGAGGTCTCTGAGCATACCGCAGCTAGGAGATTCTCCTGGGGTGAAGAAGCACCTCCAGGTATGGAATCAACCTTCTTCCCTCTCCTGGCTATTACGGATATTGTAGACATTGCCTGGGGGGAGACAGGCTCAGTCCTAACTCTGTTGCCTACTGTACTGTCAGGAAGAGAAATTGTGAAATCAAACAAGGAAGGAGCAGCAACATCAAAGGGCAGAAAAGTGCTGGGTTTTCCAGCCCTGGTCTAGAACTACAGTGGGATAGTTCAAGCCCCATTAGCAGAATGCAGTCTGGAGCAATTGTTATTCTGTGGAAGGGCAGAGAACAGAGACCAGCCCAAAGTGCAACAAACATTCCTCTCCATACCCCCAATACCTCAGGAGTGAACAGGAGCAAATCTCTGCTCTCTCATAATTGCTGCTGAAAAATCCCTTTGTCAGCTCTAGGTTCTACTATGGAGCCCCTCACCTGCCCTACAAGAGGAGGAATAACCAAAGGAACCCACAGCCAATTGGGTCTGCTCCAGCCTTCTTCTCACACACTCACCTCCCAAGAGGGGCTTCACATCATCATGGGTGGTACCTTCATTACAATGGGTTCAGGGTGCCTTGGAGGTTTTCTCTGCTTTGTCACAGAACTCTCTAGCAATATAGGCTGCCTGGGGAAGCAGGGTTCCTCAGAGGAGAGATGCTAGAGTTACTGAAGATGGACAGCTAGGACATTGTATCAGTGGCTCCCCCAAGCTCACACCTATCCTTTCACTCTCCACCTGCCCATGAGCAAGGATCAGAGAGCGGCCTTGAAGATGGACAGAATGGCTCAAACCATCAGAAGGCAAGGGCCGTTTGATCTGCAGAGATCAGGGAGTGGGAGGGGAGAGGAGATGGGAAAAGCAGGAGAGAGAGAGAGGCTTCTCAGAGGTCTGTCCCTGCAAGAGGGAGGGACGGAGACAGCAAAGTCCATCTCATCCACTTCGTATAATCTTTTAATCTCTTAGGTTTTAGTCTTTCGCATCATGAATGAGACACATCATTAAGAGTAGAAGAAATCCCAGTAGAAATGGAGATGGGGATAGTGACAGAGATAAAAAGGTCTCTTATTTCTAGGCCTTCTGCCTTGTTCCCTTTTTCTCTATCTCTCTTCCTTTTTTCCTCTCTGCTTATAAGCAATAACACAGGTAGTGACCTGACAGACACAGAAACACACTGAGGGCCTCAGCATCTGGAGAAAGGGCAGTGCTATGGCCTCTGTATGATGCAGGTTGAGCCCTCCCATGGTGGCAGTCTATGGTGGCACAGAGGCAGAAGGCTCAGTGCCTTACCTAGTCTTGAAAAGGCTTTTCCAGAGCCAGAGACAAACAGCAGCCATTGGCAGCAAGGTCCTTTCTTGTCAGAGACAGGGTGGCCCAAAGAAGCCATCTTACCCCTCACTGGGAGAGGAGACATAAGTGTATGGATGGCAGGGGACTGCCTCTTCCTACAGCCTCAGGCTGGGCATTCTACATCCCACCTTCCCGCATCTGTCCAGTTCTGTGGATAACAATCCCAACCTCAGAGAGTGATTGAGAGAGGTTAATGAATTAACATTCGTAAAAGCTTTAGATAAAGGGCGAAGGATTATGACTGTTGTTATACATGGAAACAGCTCCAAACAGTATTTCCCACCTCCTTTCTCATTTGAGCCTGGGGGATCATCTGACACAGATCCTGCCTCACAGGAGCTCCCCCAGAGGTGGAATTACAAGAGAGTAACAGAGAGGGCTGCAGGCTGCCAGAGACACTAATCAGGGGATGACAAATTGGGGACAGTCCATCAACCAGCAACCCATGCTGGGCTATGGGGCCAAGAGCCCTGCACTCACTCTTTAAGCACGGGTGAGAGGGTCATCACACTCCCATCAAAGCTCAGCAGAAAACAGTGGCTGATTCCTGACCATGGCAAACCGGCCCCTCCTCTCACCGTTTCAAGGCTGTTGACTTACCTGAGATAGTTGCTTAAGATACATTTGCTTTAAGGAAAGCTTATTCCCCAAAGGAAACATCTGTGCTGCTGGTCCGGGGCAAGATTCAGAAGAATAAAACCACACAGACCCTCCCTTCATAGCCTTAGGAAGAGGCTGGATGGGATCTGATTTTGACGTCTTAAATCTTGTGCAAAATGTTTTCCAGGCTGGGGATGGGAACCAATTCAAAGCGGGAGTCTTAACATCATACACCTCTCCCTCACACACAAGCATAACCTCAAGAGAGAAAAGCCCTCCCTAACTCGCCTACTATAAATACACCAAACCACTTAAATGGCTATGTTAAAAGAGAGCTGGTAATTTGATAGTGGTCTCCACTTAATTAGATTAGGCTCTTCTTGAACTCAAGGGCTGCAAGCAGCTCATCCTCCTTTCTTCTTCAGTATTATCCTGTCAGCTGCCAAGCTGCCATGACCATCCGTGCTTGGTCCTCATGGGATGCTGACAGCGAAGCCCTGGAGGACCAAGAGCTGTTGTCAGGCAATGATACAGCAGAGCATTTAAATACGTACCCCTAAACCTGCCCAGAAGTGTGCCCACTTGATGGAGCAGAGGTAGAGTGATCTCTCAGTGAGGGTGAAGCTTTGGGGCCTGCTCTGCAGCCACAGTCCGGGGGGTGCAGCTAAGGCAAGCTTTCTGCTCTTATTCACTGGTCAAGCGATGCTCTTTCTGAAATTCCTTGCTATGTACACATGCCTTTTGCCTTCACTTTACGTGTATATCCACAGCAAGAAAAAATGTGAACTGGAGTACAGCAATGAGTATGAAAGTAATAAGGAGACAGAGCCAAATTTTGACCAAAGTAACTGGCTGAGGACCTTTAAATAACCACACGTGAATGCACGCGTCCATGACATCCTTTATTAATGAAGAGGGAATGGTTGGGTTAGGGGCAATCGTGTAACTCACAGAGATGAAATCATGGTGCTCACCCATGTTCTGGACAGCTGGATCACCAACCCCGTCATGGGCCGTGTCTGTGCCATACAGTGGAGAGCTGCAGATCCCAGGGCAGAGTGGCTGCTCTCATGCAGTGACCTGCCTGGACTGCTTAGCACTGCTGAAAATAAACCATGCTGTGCTCAGCTGGTGACAGAGTGTTCGAAGCACATCTGGGGTAAAAATCAGCCTCTACACTGCAATGTATAGGAATTGGCCCTTGAGCTAGGCAAACAGGAAACAGCACCGCTAGTATCCCCTGCAGAGAGAGACCAGGGAACAGCACTACCTTGGTCTTTCCCTCAGGAAACCAGAGCAGATGTTAGTAAACCATAACATAGCCAGAAGCTTTTCCTAAATGTCTTGTTTTCCTGATTTCTCACTTGGAAGGGAATAAGTGGCCTGTTTGTAGGGCTTACTGGGGCTGGCTGGCAGAGTCTGTAGCCTGAACATTGCTGATAATAAGACATAAAGTCACCTGGAAGGGAGAGATGAAGTTGTTTCGTTCTTAGTGCAGGGAATGGACTTCATCAATGCTTGAGGGCCTTGTCAAGCTTCCCTAGCAATGCAGTCATCCAGTCAGTACCTTTTCCATGAGTCCAGGTGCTGGTCTCCCTGAAGTCTGATCCAGCTCTCACCCACACCCAGGCTAATTGCAGCACTGCTCTTTAACTTCTGGATTGGACTGGTATTTGTCCTACCCTGATCCTTCAACCTCTGCTTGGTGAACTTCATTCTGTCCCTAGTAGGGCTGTATTCTGCACAAGTTCTCTGCTCCACAAAACAACCCCAGCTTTAGAGAATCAAAATACTTAGACCTTTTGCCCTGCATCAACAATGGAGGAAGTTGGCTTTAACGACAGACAATTTGATATTCAATATGTCCTTAATTAATACTAAAATCTCTGTCAGGTTGTTTTGTTGTGGCTTTGTGGGGTTTTTTAAATCCTCTACCTCAATCCTCTACCTCTTTGTTACTTATTCAGTTTGATTTTTTATTTTACCTCGTTAATGTAGTGGTGATTTAGATGCAGTTTCCTCTCCCTGCTGCACTTAATGAGTCGTCAGCTTTATTCACTCTCTCCTGCATCCTCATGGGAGCATGCTTTGATTTTCTAGTGGGTGCATGAAAACACAGATTAAAGCAATTAGACAGAAATAATCTTAGGGAAAGGGGAGAGAGATCCAGAGCGCCTAATTATACCATTTTAATCAAGATACAATTATGCAGAGACTTTTATAGATTATAAATTACCCAAACTCCAAAGGCAGAAAAAAAAAATATCATTTTAAATATGGTTCATTATGCTTGTTGTTTCTGCCTTGTGATCTCTCCCAGACTGGACTTCAGGGTTCATTTAGAAAAAGTTCTGGATGGGGCTTTGCAGAAATGGAGGAGAAATAGACTCAAGAGACCCTGCTTGCTAGGAGCAGGGTCTGGAAATGGCCCCTGGGAGAAGGTAGGGAACTACAGTTGCATTTCTCGCTTGCTGATCTCACCAGTCTTTTCCTAATGAACTAAGTGCAGCTGATGACAAGCCAGGTTTGACTGAAGACCTCGAGCTGCCTGCATGGCTCAGGTAAGGAAAGACCCGGTTCAGAGGTCTGGGTTTCACTCTGCCTTAACAGGCTATGCTGAGCTGCCAGCGAAGGACTGTGGGTACTGTAGTCTAAGAAGCAATTTCCTAAGCTACAAACATTCCAATTAGAAGCACAGTGAGTGGGCAAACAAAACACATCAGGCTGGATGTGTTTTCTTCTGAACCCTGAAGGAACTTAAGCCAGCAGCTGCTCCAGATTTATAGCTGCTCCAGATTTATTGCAGCAAAACCACAAGGCGCTCAGGCTCTCAGAGCACGTAGGAAGGTGCTCTGCTCCTGCTGTCTCTGCAGAGGAGCCAGGGAGACACCCCCCCCCCCCCCTTCCCCAAAAGATCCAGGGAATCCTGGTGTCCCATGTAGCCGTCATACTCCTTTATGATGGAAAAGGTGTCCTGACCTCAGGTTGAGAACAGGGAGGCCAGTTCAGGCACCTCTGATTTTGTGTTTGCAGCCCAGTGATGTCTGTGCTCTTTTGCTGCGGGTGCAGCACTAGCGATCGCTCCTGCACTGGGTGTGCAGCACTGCTTGAGCTGTTCGCAAAGAGCTTCAGGTGTTAAGGAGACAGGAGAGGGCTCACCGCAGTGATCCTTGGCTTCCTGTGAGGTTTGCCAGGGAGCGTCCTGAAAGGGTTTGCTGTGCAAAACTCTTCTTCAAAAGAGGCTGCTGCCGGGCACCTCTCACAAGGATGTCTCAACCGATCAGGCTTCACCAGGCCCTTCCCCATTGACATGGACACCCTGTGTCACAAGCAGCGGTGCTGAAATGGCTGCTGTTCTCTCAATAAGAGTAATCCTCTCATCTGCCAAGGGACCAGCCTCAACCGCCTTCCCTCTGCAGGCCCTGGTGACACTCATGCAGGCTGTCTGCAAGGTCGGGAAGGCTGGGATATGCCCAGAGCTTGTATATCCAAATGCCAGGTACACCACCAGGATAGGCAGCTGGGGAAGGGAACTGATGGGTCCTGCTATTGTGTCCACCTGAGGTGGACTCTGCCTATGGTTCAGCAGTCCTTCCAAGGAGTGAAAGGCAATACCTCCCTTCAGCTACTCTGTGCTGGAGTCATGCTGCACCCGTTGCCTCAGAGTGGAAAACCTTTGGCTCTATGTATTCTATCCATCATCTGTGTCCAAGCAGTGGGACTGCTGTAAGATGATGGCGATAGATATGGCTAGCAGGGAGATTCCTGGGACATCTCTCCTTTGCAGTCTCCTCACTCATTTTCCCCTTCCCATAGTGAAGAAAGCATGGCTGCGGGCTGCTACCCTTGATTCCTGCTTTCTCCTACAGCCAGGGCAAAGCCGAGGAGGGCTGCAGGACTTTGGGGGTTGCCCTGCTCCCCATCTGAGGGCTCAGCCCGGTGGGTGAGCAGTGGTATCGGAGTGCCCTCTGCTGGCCCCATTTCTGGACTATTTGGACAGTCCAAGCCTTGCACAACCTCAGTACCCCTGAAAAGTTGGGTCTCGTCTTGCCCCCTGACACCCCTGCTATGGTAGGCACTGCTCCAGCAGCAATACAAGCCAGCACACAAGCCCCGTGGAGTCCTGTCAGTGCTGGCTGACATCCCCAGAGGAGCCAGCGTGTTTGGGAAGCCAGGACAGAAGTGACTGAAAGTCAGCGTTTGGCTCTCTGTGTGTGTGTGAGTGTGTGTGAGAGCACACGCATCACTCTCGTGCTTACCGACTGTTATTTCAGAGATGTGCTGGGGACTCCCAGGGGCTTTCTGCATATGTTCCCAATTCTATGGCAGGAAAAGTCCATCCCCTGCTCCTTTGGTCCAAAAGGCAAGAAAATCAGAGGCGTTGAAGAAGGCTGAGAAGAAGCACACTCTCTCCCTTTAGGCTTGGTGCTGATCAGATGGTTGACCCTCTGATGGGAAAGGGGCACTTTGAATGAGTCTTCACAGAGCTGGGGCAAAACAGCTCAGCAGCATCCTGACCATTCATCTGCTCTGGGTCACTGGGAGCCTCCATCCCACTGGGATGTGCATTCCTTTTTTCTTCACCTTGAATTTCTCTCCAGAACTCCCCTAGATATCTCCCTAGTGTTTTGACTATCTCAATATGGTGAAACTGCCAAGGAAAGCTGGAATCATTGTGCCCAGATCCAAGACAACTATGTTTGGACCTACCAGTGGGTTCACGGGTTGTGCTAAGCAATGCACAGTGTGCCCACTGAGTGGGGGCCTGCAGTCCCTGTGGATCCATGCTCATTTACACCAGCAGAAGACCTGACACACTGTCTCTGGGCTCCAGAACTACAGAGGTGACCTTCTATTGCTATCAGCAGAGGAGAGAAGGAAAGAGCAAGATTACAATCCGAGGAGTTCAGGTCCTTCTGTGGAGCTGGACACTTTGTGCTTTAGTTCTATGTCATTCAAGCAGGCCTAACACTGATCTGACAGATAAGATGTGAGCTAATTAGCAGTGCTCTCTTCGAGCTCCTTGAAGCTCAAGTGCTGCAGAAATGCTGAAGAGCAGGTCCGGTTACTGTTCAGGCCAATTGTTAGTTGCAAAGAGGCAATGGAAACTGGATTAGCCAGGGAGATGGCTTGGGTTTGAGACTGGGGTGCTGTTTTGAGGTATTTGAGGGAGAGATGCAGTGAGGTGCTGGACATGCCAGTACCGGGGGGCCTGATGGAGCAGGGAAGAATCCCAGATGAGCCCTGAAGGAGAATCCCTGAGGACAAACTTCCTCCCACATGTCACAGGTAGGCAGCTGAGCCCTGTGAGCACTTCCCTCAGGAGCTGCCTTTTGTAAATATTACAAAAGAGTAACAGCAAAAAAATTAACCCAAACCAACGAACCAGACAAGCAGAATTCCCCCAGACATGTCCAGGAGGAGGTTTTTGGTCTTTTTTTTAAAGAAGCAAACAAAGGTGTCCTGCAGCCTCAGCAAGTGGAACAGTGCTGCATTCTGCGCTGGCAGAAGACATTGAAACTGCTTAGACATGCAGTCCATCAAAAGACTTCAGCATGGGGCTAACACATGGAGCGCACAGTGTAAACACCCTCCCTGGCACTGCTTATGGTCTTGAAATGCTGTGGCATGACAGCTCTCTGCCAAGGAGGAAGCTACGAGTGGGTATCATTCTTCCTTGGCCTTCATTACAGTAATGTAGAAAGTAGGCTGCTTGCATTCAAGGTGGAGTAAAAACTTCCCTTTTTTCCCTCTCAGCTGTTCATTACACACTGCTGAAGCCACTGCCCTCTCTCCCCGTCTGACACACGTTTAAATGTCAAGCCACAGACAATGTGGAGCCAGCCTCTGCTCCTATTAACCCAAAGTGCTGGAAGAATTGCAGGCCAGAAAAACTTTGGTAAATATGTGAATGTCACTTTACAGAGGACAGCTCCAGCTTGACAGAAAATCCATTGCCTTCTCCAAACAGTTTGTGGGCTCTTTGGGATTCCATGCTGTGACTTGTTGAGCAGGCAAGGTGGAATACAACCACTATTTTTCCAGACCCATCTACTCAATCTCCAGTTGCTGCAGGCTATTTACCTGTGGATGGGCCTCTGGGTCACTGCCACAAGGGCTCCCATTTTAGAAGGCACCAAAAAATGTGAAAGGCAACCTTCATTTCTCCTCACTACTCAAATCCAGATGCCTAAGGTGTCAGCAGGGATCCCATTCTCCATGGTCCCATGACCAAATCCCAACCACAGTGGTGTTAGGCTCGGAGTTCCCTGGTCTCCCGTAAACTAAAATTATTTTCTGAAACTGAGATCCCATTATCCCAAACTGGATCACTTCCAAGGAGCACTGAAGCCCTCAGCCTCTTTTCTTGCCTGCTGGATTCCAGCTCTTACCAAGTAAGACAATGCACATTACTAGTGTCCTGCAGCAGTACTGGAAACCTTTTTCAGGGACATTGCAGGGGTCGTAGAGCTCCCAGGGGAAAGCCAGGAATGATTCCTGTGCCACTCAGACTGGACTCTGAGAAGAAGAGCAGAAAGATAGAAATCCACACTGGATTCAACAAGCCTTGACTACAACTCTCTGCAAACTTCTTTCCATTCAGGTCTCTATAGCCTTCTGTCCTATTCCTAGGTTGGTGGTTCTGTGTGGGCACAAAACATGACGGAAACAAATACCACAGCTCTTCTGAGAAACGGGAAATGTTTCTTATCTGAGCCATACCCAATCCTCCCATCCATCAGCCAGTGACTCCAACTGTCTCTCAGACTGCCTGTAGCTTTAATTCTTTCTCTGTGATTGCTTTCCATCTCCACTACCCTGTAAGTTCCTCATCAAAGCGGTTGGAAGGTAAGGGGCAGTATATAAAAAAGTCCCCTGCAGAGGACATCAAGCTCCATCAGCTGTAGTAGCATCCCAAAACCAAAGCATGTGCCAGGTATTTCCACCTGATCTCAACATGCAGAACTCCAGGGCAGAGAAGGCTCTCTGGTAAGCTGATATTGCTGTCGAAAGGACCACAGAGAAACAACCAGGAGAGGGAGTGAGAAAAACAGATACAAAAAGGAAAGCAGTAAAACACATAAATTTGAGGTCAGAAGAAGAGTACTGTGGAGATGCAAAGCAGCAGAAAGTGAGCAGATGAAATGACATTCAGGGGGCTGGCTATAGGGAAAGAAGAAGGAAGAGAGGCATATAGAGGGAAGAGCACAGATGCAAGGAAAGAGAACACAGGGCAGGAAAGAGAAGAGGGAAATCAGAAAGGGAGAAAGAAGGGGATCTGGAGGGATTGCCTGATGTCAAATCTGATAGAAAAGAGGATTTATCTGTAAAAAATAACCCAGATCTAAGCTACAGCTTCAGAGCAGCTGCGTACAGAACCACAGCGCTGTGTATTTGTTCTTAAGCAAGAGCAAAAAAGCGGCTGGTGCAGGCTGCAAGCCAAAACGGGGTCGTGCCATACCAGGAGGCTGCCCGCCAGCCTGGAACAAGATGAAGGGAAGGCAAGAGAAGGAAAGGGAAGGAAATACAAGGCGAAGAAAGGGAAGGAAAGACAAGGCAAAGCCGGGAAGGCAAAGCAAGGCTAGGCCCTGTCCATGGTGCTGACCAGAGCCAGCCTCAGACCAGCCCCAGGCCCCGCAGCCTCTCTCCTCCTCCCGGCCCCTGCGCATAGAGCAGAGGCCATTCCGGGGACTTCAAACAGTTCTTCAAAAGCAGTGTGCGTCCTGGAGTGAGCTGAGCAAGGGAAAAAGAAAGCACACAGTCAAAAAGATGTAAAAGATATTTTTTCCCTTCCTCTTTCCTGCCAATAATTTCAGCAGGACACGCTAAGGGCAGGGCTGGATGGTAGTGAAGTGTGTGCCCATGGCTGGAGAGCTGAATGAACATGAGGCATCCTGAGCTGCATTTCTAACCTGTTAGGATAGGTCATTGTAAGGATCAGCCATCCTCTCCACCTGTTCGTGAAGGACAGACCTCACTCTTCCTCAGGCTGACCTTTTCTGCCCTTAGCTCCAGTGTGTGTCTCTGCCTCTTCCTAAACATGTCCTGGCCTTACCATGTCATCTTTGTTCCACAGAATTTCCACATTTGCTGCCCCACAGAGGAGAAAGCCATGCCCAGGAGCCTGAGAGAGTTGTTTTATGAGCATCTACATATCACTGTTGGCAAAGTGTTGCAGAATAAACCTGTCTTTCTGAGATCAACTTAGTGCCAGTGCTTTGTTATTGGCAAACTGGTTTTCCTATCTGACATCAGTAGTCTGGACAAGAACAACATCTTTTAAGGGTCATTTGGAAAAACATCTGACAGCAGGGCTGTAAGGTAGCTGGACAGGACTAGATAACCTCCCAATAGCCTGATATCACCTCCTTAACTCCCCCTGATTCTATGTGACCAAACCCAAGTGCAAACTTTCCAATCACACACACTCTTGTGTAACCAGACTAACAACAACACAAACATTTCTTTCCTACACTGGAGTCTTGCTCATGCTTAACATGTAGCAAGAACCCATAGTGATTCCTGCCACAACCATATAACAGCAAGCACAGCTTCATAATCACCATTCTCCAGGTCACCATGGAAGGCAAAATGCCCCTCAGGTATGCAGATGTGGGGCATCAGCTGGGTCCCAACATTCCTGTCAGCAGAGCAAATCAGGGAGCCCTTAATCAAGTGGGTCCACATTTCATGGGGACATGTTGCCTGCCAGCAAACCATTCCCATCTTTTGGAATGACTAAAGCAAGCAAAATGTACCAGGAAGAGTCAAAACAGCACAGTCCTAGGCACGAACTACCTGCCTTGTGGCATCTCTTCAGTTCTGCTCTCTTTGTGCTGTTCCCAGCAGCTGGCTGGCTGTGTAGCTGTCCCCCTCCTGCGGGCCAGTGCCACATGTCTAAGTTGGAACATTATTCTCCAGTTCTAGGAAATTGGATTACGGGTCAGAGAATACTGACTGTTATTTACCTTTGATTAAAACCAGCCCTCCTCCCTCCCAGACTGGAGAGGCCAGTGTTGCTGTTATTTACTCTGCTGCCAAACCTGGAGTTCAATCCTGCCCTGCAGCACTCAATAAAAGCCAACACGGAGGTTGGGGGGGGGGGGGCTACAGTGGGCAAGTGGGCAGGGCTATGAGTGGAAGGGGAGGGATAATCCATGCCACTAAGCCCAGTTTTTGCTTTTGCAGCCAGGCTCTGGCTCAGCAAGGACAGGGCTGCTGGAAGTGCCTGCCCCTGCAGCTCACAGCCAGGGATACAGCCAGGGTGATCCCTGTTTAGCCCCATGCTGGTCTCTGGTCCCCTTCCCTCACCACATCCCTGCTTTCACATAGCTCCCCTTTTTCTGTATGTCCTTCCCTCCCTTCCTCAGTCTCCACCCTCACTCTCCTCTCCCCTCCATGACCTTCCTGTCTCCCCTTTTTGCCTTTTCCTCTCTTCTGCTCCCCCTCCTTTCATCCTCTCCCCCCACCTCCGTTTCTCATTCCCCTCATTCTCCTCCTTCCCTCTCCCCCACCCTTCAAGCAGCTATTCCAGGACAATAGAGCAGATGGCAGGCTGTTTGTTTTATATGTCCCTTTGGAAAATCAGCTCAGCTGTTGAATCTGCGACTTTTGCTAAAAACAGACACTGTCCAACACTAGCTGAATGCTGGCGGGAAAGGAGGGGGGTATGGAGGACTCTGCTCTCCCTACCAGCTGCACAGGGCCCTTGTCTGTCTGCACCCCACACTATGTCTTTGGGAAACAGGACCATCCGAGAGCCCAGAGAGAAGCATTTCCTCCCCGCACAGCAGAAGAAACGCCATCACAAATGGAGAGAGCTTGACCAGCTTCTGCATTCAGCCTTGCTCCAGCCAAAGCTGGTGGTAAAGATAGGGCAGTGAGGAAGGGGCAGAGCCTTTTCAGCACATGCATCCTGCTCACTGCCCCAGTCTGCTGCTTCTGTGAGTGATCATTAAAGCCAAGTTACATGCAGTCTCCTCAAGCAGAAGACACACAGCACAGAGTAAAGGTTGATGCTCCTTCCAAGCCCCACATCTCCTCCATGGGTGAGAAGCCACAGGCCAGCATGGAGTGTATGGGTAGGGGAAGATAGTTCTTGCCTTTTTCTTTCCAGCTTTCCCCTCTTTTTGTTAAACCCCTAAATCTCAAGGTACCAGTCAGGTACAGTATTCATCAGCTGCCAACACAGCCATGAAGAGGATGTAGATTTTGATCTGGTTTTTTCTCTTACCCAAACCACATTCTTCATCCCTCACCTTTCCTTATTCATGCACTTACATCTGCCATCTTTCAGATAAATTGCTTCATGTTATTTCTGGGTCAAGAAGGATCTTTCCTCCTGAACCCTGTCCCTTCCTGTCCCAAGACCATCTTGCTCCCCCTGCTTAGATGTGACAATACTGCCTCATCGTTCCTGTAAGCCCTCCCTCCCTTCCCCAGCCTGTCTCTGCTTGTAAGTGCGCTGCAGTAGGCACCGTTTTCCTCTATCCAGCACCAAGCACAAGCTGGCCTTGGCTCATAACTGGGGCTGCTGGATTCTCTGCCAGTGCAAATGCTAGGTGTTCCATGGCATATCCTCCACCTGATACACTGTGCCTAAAGGCATGAGCTGCAGATCTTCCCATGCCCTACTTGTGTGGGGGGAGCAAGGCTTTTGGAATAGCAGCATCTCTCCTCATCCATTGCCCTGGTTAGTTGCACTTCTTTTTCCTATGTGGCTAAGACCAACGCTGCCTTCTTCTCAAGCAGCAACAGAAGGGTTAGGACCAGAAAATCCATGTACAAAGCACTCAGTTTAATGTGTTCTCCAAGTTCACTGTGAATCAGATGCAGCTCCCAGCAAAACCAAGGGAGGCTTGACCGAGGCACCGGCAGATGTAACATCTAAAGAGGCTCCTTAGCCTTGCAAAATTGCTTGGAAAGCAATTTAAACATGAAAGATAGGCAAGCAGCCCATTCTCAGGATCTGTAATTAATCACATACAGTTCAAACTAGGAGAGGGATGAGTTCCCAGCTTTCTTGGAGTCCAAGCTGGACCAAAGAGGGAGCAACAAAAATCTCAGGCTATCAAGGAAAAATCTTAAAGAAGCAACACCAGCTGAGAAACAGCAGCTCAGCCCTGCACTCGTTTAACCCCCCGGGTAATTGGGCAGAAAGTTTAGAGGAAAGATTCCTGCATCAGCTGGTGAGAACAGAGAGAGTTATTTATACATTCGTGATGCTGCTCTTTTGTCCTGGTCTTCCTTATGGTCCATGGTAACACTCACATCCTTTTCAGTGGAACCATAAGCTGAGCAGTATTTGGGACAGAAGAAAGTCCCAGTTAGTATAAGACCCCACCTCTCCCACCAGCCGCTAGCAGGCACCTTAAGGAAGAACATAAGGATGGTCCATTCCTCTCTGTGCCCTTGTTGTTACAGAATGGAGCAGTCACTCACCCTCCTTCACTTTTGCATTCGCCCCACAAGCGAACTCAGCTACGTAGAGCCCTGGTTGCCTGCGGTGCAAAAGGGCAAGCCAGATGTCTTGGAGAGTTTTCAGGGGTTAAAGACAAAAGAAATTAACTGAATGAAAAGAGCTGCTGATCCCATCCCTGGACTGTCTGAAGAGCCTGCCTTGTAAGCAAGGGCAAAGAAAGTATTAAAATTAAGAGGCCAAATCTACTGTCAGGAATTGAGTAGAACTGTCAGATGGAAAGACATCAACTTATCTAGAGTGTTATTTAGAAATATTAAAAAAGAAAAGAGGTTCGGAGCCAACCAACCGGATCCCACCACTTCCAAGGTGAACTCTGACTCACAGGCTGGCATCCTCTGTGGCACTGGTGAGCTGCAATTGTCCTGATCACAAAAACATCCAGAGCTGGAGGTCCAGGAAACACCCATTTCCCATAAAAGCTCCCAAACAGCACTTTCAATGCACAGCCGAGATTTACATGTTCCTCTCCGAGGCCCTACATGGTGGTTTCCTTCCTGTTCCTATTTCTCACCTTTTGGCTTCTGTCTAATAAGCTGCTCATCTTTTAAAAGCTGCATCTTCAGAAAGAGGCCTGGGAAGACAGCTGAAGGCTGCAATCCAGGTATGAGTAGGGTAAATCCCACAGTGGCTTAGAAATCTGTTTTTCTTCAGCAGCAGAGCTTTTAAGAGGAGTTGGCACCAGAAACAGAAGCACTGTCTAGCACTATTCTTCTATTCTTCTCTCTCCCCTTCAAACCTTTTGCACCAACTGCAGTTTCCCACCTATTTTGACTAATTTCTCTTTTCCCCCTAAAGAAAGGATAGTCATTAGCATTTTTTTTTTTTGCACTGTCAAATAGGGGTTTCCTTATAAAAATTCTTCACAGCTAAGGGGAAAATGAAGAAAGGGTATTGTTAGCATGAAAGCCTCACTTAATACTTTACATTTCAAATACTGTAACTGCTTTTTTTCCCCTCCTCTTTTTTTCTGAGTCTTCACTATACAGCTTAAACATCATTAATAGTGTTCGTTGCTATGGTGCCACGGGCAGGTGGAGGTCTCTGTACTTGAAACCTTATACTACACTTAATGCTATAAAACAGCAGGGTCATGCCAACACCTTTGACTTTGACCCCCTTTCCCCAGTAAAATATAAAGACCACGTCTCCATCGCTTTTTCATTCTTGGGAGAGGGTGGGGGTTTTTTTTCCCTGCAATGAGAAAAGGGAGCATGAGATAGAGAAAGAGAGAGATAAAAAAAGAAAAAGAAAAAGAATAAGAGAAAGACCCAGTGGAGCCTTTCCAAAACTTTAACTGTTACAACAGAAAATCATGAAGGAGAATTAAAAAGTTTCATGTGAGCTTGTTTCTCATTCTCCCCAAACAGCTAAACATTTTAATAAACCAGGGAAATGAGGCTGTAAAACCACAACATCTGACAGCAAGCCCCAGGGGCAGGAATAGTTCCCGAAACTAATTTTAACACAGGTTTTAACATTGATCAGATTTCACGTGGTGAATGTCCCCTTAAGCTGTCTTCTTAGAGAAAACCTGGTTTCTTTTGTCGACTCTGAGAAGCTATTTTCTTCCCAGTGCATTGTCACAGGCATAATGGGACTTTTCTGTCATGCATTGCTCTACAGCCCAAGAGATGCCCTGTCCCAGACATCTTCTTGTCTGTTCTCAGTTTCCTTATGAGACTAGACAGTTTTCACAGAAGTGGCACTCAACTGCTCCAGCAATGAAGCCCAGTCTTAAACAAGTTCCTATTCAGCCACTCAAGGACTCAGCCCATATAATATCTGATCTTCAGCCAGGCAAAAGGCACCAGCTCAGTTCAGACCAGCTGAACCAGCCAGAATCCAAAGCAGGCTGCCAGTTTCTCTGCTTTGCTTTTCCCCATGGAAGTGAAGCTGCTGTACCAGTTTCCTCTCCTTCTCTGGGCACAGGAATCGCATTTTGGTTTGATTGCCACCAGGACATCTCCAGATAGGACTGGCTTTTTAACTCAAAGTGTCCATTAACAACAGCTGAAAGCTTGAAAGGTGGAAAACAAAGACATCCGAGTAGTGTAGATTTCTCTTGAAGGATCTCATTTCTTCTCAGAAGCATTTTTCATCTTCACGTTGAGCTCAAACCAAACCATTTGCCCTATGGGGGAGGACTTCTTTATGCTGCACTTGTCTTCTAATAGCTGGGTGTCTCTGTTTAGAGCTACATGGTTCCTAGGTTCATGTAGCTGTATGAGCCAAGAGCATCACGCGACTCAAGTTATGGGCACTGGCAAGAGCTAGCTCCTGTCACTGCTCAGGAAGAACTTCCAGCTCAACGCATCTTGTGCAAGAGAAGAAAGCAGGGTGCTCTGCTGCTTCACAGAGTGGTTAAATGCTGGTAAGAAGGACCAGGTTGGAAAACAGCTCTAGGGGCTCCTGCTGTCTGCTTCTCCAGAAATTGAAGTGCTCGTTCATTCCAGATCCTCCTTCACAGGGGTGAAAGGTCTTTCTGACGCCTTTCCTTTAAACTTGTGTGTGCTGTGTAGGAGATGCTGGTGCTTTGGGACAGGGCGTCCAGTTTTCAAAATGGTAGAGGCACAGTGATAGTCAGCCTTGGCTCTTCCAGCCCACCAGCCACAGGCTTAGTCACAATGGCAGCATCAAAGCTGAGCAGCTCATTGGAGAAAGGGCATCTGTCCTTTCATCTGGAGAGTACAGGAATCTTTCACAGATCCCAGCAGTGTGTTTGGAAACGTTCCTTAAAGAGAAATACCTGTTTGTGCTACCACCTGCCATTTAAAACGGCCTCTTTTGGTGTCTAGCTGTCCCTGCTGTGCTCTCCCCCAGCCCTTTAACCATGTGTACAAGGACAAAATGGTGCCAAAGTTCATTCCCCAGCAAGCAGAATTGCCCAGCTTTCATGCCGGGCTCTGAGAAATGGACTCTCCACAAACATGCCAGAAAGTCTGTAACCTATTTGGGCCTGCTCCTTTCCTCTGTTGCACTCAGCAGGGACAACAGGAAGGCAGAAAGCCAATCTAAGCACCTGGAGGAAAAGAAATGCAGAAATAAAAAGCTCTTTGCCTTGCTGTTTCCATTCCTTCATGACTTCTTTTTTTCAGTCAGGGCACAGAGAAGATTATAAAGCTGTAACCTCTAATCAGCTCCTGAGCGCTCCTTCTCCATCTCTTCTTTTCTCCTCTTTTTCAGTCAGTTCTAATCCTTTATGTCTCCTCTCTCACAGATAGGAGTTGGAGCCTAATCTCAGACGACAGGTTGGTAATTAGAGCAAGAGATTATCCTGACCCCACATCAAGAAGGTAAAAAGAGAAGGATAATGCAGGGCCATACAAGATCAAGGCTTTAATGTTCAGTGCAAGAAGCATCCTTATTGCAGTCAGTCTCCTCCTGGCTCCCCTCTCCTCTGTCCCAGCAGAGTGGGGAATTCCTGATTCTTTGTACTTCCTGCCCGTCTTCCTTCATCAAGCAAGGACTACACTTTTCCAGCACTCATTCAGCACAGAAATGGTCACATTTTCCATTCCTATAGACCTTGACTAAGCAGAGACTCAGGCAAAAGTCTGTGGCTGAGAAGTGTGGGAGGTGGGGAAAGCACAAGCAGATATGGAGGAATAAGGCTTGCTCATAGAAGCTGGAGCCATGACACACTATGAGCCATCCTCAGCTGGGCACTGATTACCCGTACCCAGGGCCTTTCCAGTGCAGGAAGATGAATCCACAGCGAGGAGCAGCAGCAGGTCCCCACCTCTACCCAGATGCCCAGCAATCACTACCCAGTCCTTGATCTGCTCAGGAAGGCATACTGCTCCCATTCCTCTTTGCATGTATCCCTGCACAGATGGGAAGCCCATCTATGTGTCCAGCCCATGTCATCCATCACTGGGACAGATCTTGTCTCTTATCCTGTGTCATGGTATACAGCAAGGATCAAAAAAAACCATCACACAGTCCCAAAACCACCATAGAAAAGGGGAAATTGGGAGCACCGAGCTTCTTTAGTGTCCCAACCCCTGCATGCACAGGGTGAATGGATGTGTCACCAGGACCCACGGATGCCACCAGGACCCACTGTAGCTGAGGCTCATGCATCACCAGCCAGCAGCCTGCAGGCACCAGGAGGTGTCGGGATAGAGATGGCAGTGGAGTGATCGAAACCTGCTGGGGAGAGAGCGAAGGAAGGTCAGCTAACAGTTTTTACATCAGCACACAGAAGAGACTGGAAGACGTCTCCCTCATGTCCCATCCCACACCAGGTGCCCATCCTGTGCTACAGGGTCCCCACAGAGCTCCAGGACTGGTTGTTCACCTCAAGATGTCTTTTCTCAGCAAAGGCAGGCAACCAAGCCTCCCTCCGACACCTGAATCCAGCTCCGGCCCATGTAGCCCAAGCCCATGGCTCACCCTGACCACAAACAGTGGGGTGGACACTGCATCAGCCCATCGCTACATGGTTCTGTTGATCTTTTCATCGCTGCCCCTGCTATCTCCAGCCAGGAGCTTCCTACCCATGCTCTGCAAATAACAACTTTAGGTTTGTTCACTCAAAGCAGAGAAGGCAAATCAAAGAACACTTTGTTTGCAGTCAAAGTGAACCCTTTTTCTTTCTTCCCTTCAGATTTCTCAGCAAAACAAAAAATGAAAAAGCGAGCAGAATTTCCTTTCCTGAGTTTAAAAGAACGTATCTGTTCCTGTCCTGGAGGTAAAACGTTAGCTCGATCAGTCTCAAAATGTGAAATAAGCTTTTGGCTCAGAAATTGTCTGAACTGAATGTTTTGATACTGCTTTTCCACCCACTCATCCAAAAAGATGGCAAAGTTTGTAAATGTTCCCAAACAGCTTAACGCTGCTGTGCCCCTCATCCAACAAGCCACGTGACTGCAAGGTTTCCATCCCTCACCCTAGACCTTCTGCACCCCATTGGGCTGCCTCCCCCCTCCCACCCTATTGTCACACCACAGCAACACCCAGAGCACTCATGCCCCGTACCTTGAGGGATCCTTCTGGGGTGAGAAGGGGCCACTGAGTTCAATAACATTGAGCTTGTTCTCAAAGACACCGTAGCTGAGGGTGACCTGCAAAGGGAGGGTGGTGAGAAGGACCAGGGAGGATAAGGTGAGTTCAGGAGCAAGGAACTTGCTTTGAGCAACAGAAACTCTCATTCTGGTTCCTTATCTACTGGCTTGGCTTCTGCCTTCCATGTTTTCCTTCCCATGATGTCCCACTGTGCTAGTCTTTTGCCTCTCCAAGCCCCCTACACCCCTTGTTATCTCCCTGCACAAGGCAGACATGGTGCCATGTCAGAATCCCTTCCCCAGTCAATCATTTCTGCTTGTCTTGGTGCCCCATTCCCCCAGGGATGCCCTCAATCCTCCCATCACTCCCCATCCACGTGCTCCCCACCACTGAGCCCAGGGGTACTGTGACTGGCATCTGTGCTGCAGGCAACATCTGCTCCTTGTTTCAAAGAACCATTTGTCAGGAAAGCCTCCCCAAAAGAGCAGACCATTGATTCAAGCCATGTTGAGCAATGTGCCTGTGCACTCCCCTTCACTTCTCCTTCCTCACACGCTTCCCCCTTAATGCATTTCCCCTCCTCACCTGCTGCATGAGCTGAGAAGGGGGGATGAGCTGCAGGTTCTCCAGGTGGGAGTGGAAGAGTTCATTGGGTAGCAGATGCCCACCGACTTTACACTCAATGATGTATCCCACAGTGCAGTCATCCGGCAGGCGGATCAGCTCAGAAGTGCTCAGGAAGTTCCTGCCACTGGAAGAGAGGAGGGCTGCATGCGTTAGGAAAGGGGTCAGGGGCGATATAAGCATCCACTTGGGTGGGAGATAAGTGAAGGACTTAACTGAAAACCAAAGTAAACCTTGGATCTAGGCAAGAAATCCCTGAGTTCTACCAGCAAAGGTTTGGGAATGTGTTTGATCTTTCACTGCTCCCAGCCCTCCTGTCCCACCAGTTGCCGGGTGCTGCCCCTGATACATATCCAGCTCCTTGGTGAGCTGATAAAGAGCTGGCAGACCTTGCCAAGTCACTTTGCCAACTGTTTAGTGAGCTGCACTGAGCCCCTGAGGGACAAGCTAGCAGTTGGACCACATGGCCAGGACCAGTAGGAAGAAGAAACAGGACATTTTCATGCCGCTTGAATAAGCCATCCATGGTTCCGCTGCAACTACATGCTCCTACATGCTTGGCCATCCTCTGATGACAGGCTAAGCCAAGTTTTACAGCTCCTGTAACTGGAAGCAGCCACACAGCATGAAGCAGCATTTAAGCATTTTAACACAGTATTGGCAGACTTTATGCCAGGTTAGGTGTTCACCATCCATTCCGCTTCCATTTTACACTAGATCACAGATTATCCTCCTGTCTGGGTCTGCCATAAAATACATATCATGGGCTTCAGCTACACCAGCCACCTGGTGTGGACTGGATCTGCCTTTCTGGGTATGCACAGATCTGGTTAAGTTTGGCACAGTCACTGCCTATCACTGTGTGCGTATAGCCTGTGATTAACCTAGTGCACCATGGAAAACGTCATCTTCTTGTAGACTGGGCTAACATAAGACCCCAGCACCTACCTCTGTCCTCTGAGGAAATGAGAATGGCCACTGTAAGGAGCTGAAGAGGGTTTGGTGTGGGGGAATGGGAAATTAGCTCAGGAGGGAGGGTCAGGAGGTTGGAAAGAGGCAGACTAAAGAGAGAGGAGATAGGCAGACAGGGAAAGCACTCAGGAAAAGAGTCAGAGGAAGCTGAAAAGGATGGGAAGGAGTGTGGGGGAATAATCAAGAGCTGAAAGGAGCAGGGAAGAGGGCAGTATGTCTTCCCATGATCATGCCTGCCAACATGCCTGCTCTTGCCTCTTTTTAATCAGGTGGCTGAGCCATCAGCTACATCCTTCCTCCAGTCCCACATGCTTGCAGACGTGTAGCCTGTGGCACCGTGAACCCTGGCAAACACCCTTGCAAACACCACATACGCACATCCAGATTTGCCACTGCCAGGAATTACTGTGCGGCCGTGGTCCTCGTCCATTCCCAGGGGCTCCCATACTCACCAGCAGCACAGCTCACCTGGCCCACGGCACCATCTTGGTCGCCAGCTTGCGGCTGATGCAGAACCCAGCTCCTCCCGTGGCAAACCAGAAGCGCACGGGTTTCTGGAGAGGAAGAGCAGAGAAAATCCAGTGGCAGAGGCTCAGACAATACTGTACTCCCTGAGATGGGAATGCTGGAAACCCAGCTTTGGTGCCAGAACAATAACAGCCCTATTGTCACCCTAAACCCTTGACTGCTGCCCAGAAGAGGGACTTGCAGCATGGATTTTGACCTCCTTATATTTGGAGAGGCCAAGCTCCTGCTGGCAGCAGCAGGCGAGCTGTCCAAGGCAGGCTTATCTCCTGGCAGACAGGTATCCAAAGGCTCAGCAGCAACGTGGGACTTTTCCCCAACGCAGAACATATTGAGTCAACACCGACAACCATGTTCAGACAAGACTGCTGAGTTTTCAGTTCTTGCCTGCTCCTCCTGGGACCTGTCTCTTGTTGGGGCACATCTACAGCAAATGAGCCAGAGCACTAAAAACACCCCATTTGCCCCTGTATCACCACCATGGATTGTACCGTCTGGTTGTTTGGCAGCATTTCAGAGGCTCGGATGGGCCGGTTCAGGCTGGGTTTCCCCAAGTAAACATCCCACATCGCAGAGTAGGAGGACAAGAGCTTCAGGAGGGCCTGAGGGTTCAGGTAGTTGTCATCATCCAAATGGCAAAACCAGCTGCAGGGAGGCAGGAACAAAGACACAAGAGGCTTGGGGTAACGAGGGTGCCCCTTTCTCCCAGGGGATCCCTGCATCAGCCCTGCCTCACCTCCGAGTGCTGGCCAGGAAGGCATCGAACTCAGCAGCCATCTTGCAGGAGAGGGCTGGATGGCTGTGCTCAGCAGAGCAGTTGGTGAAGATCGCGTGGGCTCCTGTCGGGACAGAGAAAACTGTGGCCAGTCCCCTTCACATGGTCACAGGGAGCACCTCTGGGCAAGAGGGAAAGGACTTTGCTCACAGACAACCTCCTCATCACCCCCCAAACAGGCAATCAAGCCTGCGATAACATGGGCTCCATCCTTCCCTCTGCCAGGAACCTGGGGAAAGCCAAGCACCTTGGCCAAGACTAGGACACCCATCAACTACACTCCCACCCTGCCCATTGCTAGCCAGGGTGTGGGGGCTGAAGGGCTCTCTTATGGGCTGTTTCTATCCATGGATGCTTTGAAGCAGTTGGCTGCATGCCCTGGGGTACACCAACTAAACCAAACCATCACTGCTGGAGCTTGGGGTCCTCCCACATGACATGGAGAGGGGTGTGCTTCAGAAGGCAGCACTAGCACAAGACAGGCAGTTTTCATGCTGGGCCTATCCCAGAGGCTCAAAGTGCAGGGATGCGGTGTTACAGGACAGGTCATTACCCATTCTCCTTTTCAGGGCATCATCTCCTTCATCGGTGAAGACGTAGGTCTGGGGACACAAGAACAGGAGGTTATTCTCAGGGCTGGAGCTGGTGCTGCTCCTGGCCACCCACCCCTTTTTCCCACAGATGGACATGCTCACTATGGTCATCCCACTCCATCCTCTGCTGCCCCTCTTCCAGGTAGCAGTTGAGCCTGAGAGGGATGGCTATTGCTCCCCCTTCCCACATGGCACAATAGTCAGCATTTGTGTGGCTTCATTTCCTTCCACCCCAGACTCCCCAGCCACCTTGGGGACAGAGAGAAGGGGACCTGTGACACCAAGGGAGGAGGGGAGGTCTTAGGTGTTGGTGGTAGAAAAGCAAAAACTCTGTGGCTGAATGATGCTCGGGTTAAAAGGAGAACATCTGCTTGTGTGTTAAGTGTGCACAGCCCCCTGCTGCTTTTCACCTCCTCCTCCTCTTCCTCCACCCCAGGCCTCTCTAATCCCCCTCACTGCCATTATGTGGCACATCTCCCCCTCTTTAGGGCCTGGCAGGGATCGGGGCTGGTGAAGAAAAGCTTTCCTCAGGCAGAAAATGAGCTTTCACTAAATCAAAAAGGAGTCGCGAGCCGTAAACAGTCGCTCCACCAGCTGCCCACAGCCTGGTTAAACACAGCACCAGGACAAGGACAAAAGGGACAAGGCAGCCTGACAGCAGCTCCAGGAGCATCATTGCTCCCGAAAGCTCTGATGAGGAGACTAATCTCTACACCTCCCCACACTCAGCCAGCGTTTGGGAGATATGTCCCCATCAGGACCACATGGCAAGAGAAATGTTCTACACATGACAAGACGGCAATGACCTGTCTTGAGCAGGGTCAGAAGGATGGTTTCATGATCTCAAATGTAAGTGCTGCAGTGGCTTGGCAAATAACCCTCCAACAGTTAAGCTGCAGCAACAGGTCACACACACATTCCTACCTCACTCCGCTGGTAAAGTCTTTAAGCTAAAACCACTTTCAAGGTGATCACGGGACAAGAAACAATTAGCTAAGTCTCAGGTAAAGGAGTCACTCTGAATCAGGGGACCATATCACAACCCTCAGGCAAGGCAGGGATTGCCAGTGGCACGGGATTTCCCTTGCCAGCGCATCGAAGCCAGAAATTTCCACTATGACAAATATTTAATCTTAAGAAAATAACAACATCTGAAACTGTTGAAATTTTCTGACATTTTCAAAAAAAACAAACAACCCAGAAATGTTGTTGCTGGGAATGACTTGTTTACAGACACAAATCTGACTAGAAATCGTGTCTAATAAACATCATATCTGATTGACTTAAAATAGGAATCTGCATCTTTTCCCAGATTTTCTACTTGTAAAAATATTCTGAGTTCCCACTTTTCCTCTTGATGCAGGGTGGCAAATAGGTTTTTGGAGACACCCAACATGTTTCTGTGGGAACCCAAGGATGAGCGGACATTGCCATCGCAGGGAAGGGGGGCTATGAATGTGGGGACTAGGCAAATCTGATTCCTCTGGCTCTCCCAAACTCTGATGTCCATGGCATATGTAGCTACAGCACTCCGAAGATGCTGGAGTGTGTTCCCTGGCTCTGTCCTGAAGGAGATCACACTAGCACAAGCAGCTGCCTGCATCCTCATCTTTCCATCCTTCACACCCCTGAGAATGGGCAACCAGCAGCTGCTGCCAGCATTCCAGTACCACTGCCTTGTGTCCCTCAGCAAAGCTACACATGATGGCTGGGACTGAGGAGGCAGGTCTTCCTCAAGGAGACAGCAGCTACTGTTGTCTGTACTAATGGAGTCTGGAAGAGGTTCAGAAGGTCTCTCTGGCCATGCCAGACCTATCTACCTGCTGGGGACATGCATACAGGAGAATACCTGGTGTCACTTATGCCTCTGCAGGCAAATGGGGTAGACAGAAGCAGCCTCCTCACCATACCCACCCTCCTGTTCTCCACCAGACCATCTATGGGATCATGCAGGATCTCCCACTGTGATGCCTCAGCACACTGAGACTGGGCCAGGATGCTAATGTGGAGCAGTTGATCTGGGCCTGAGGACAGATACAGTATGGAAAGCATCCCTCCATTCTGGAGTGGAGAAGATGGCTGGGCAGGAAAGGATGTCTGCTGGATGGAAGTGCAAGCAGTGACATGGAGCCACCAGTGTCAAACAGCTTTGTGCAGCAGCTCTCCATGAACATAAGAGCCCATGAAAGGGATAAGTACAAGACTTTGAGGCCTCCTCACCCCAAACTCGAAAGCAGCCTAGCAAGGAGAAACTAGGAAAGGGAATAAAGATGTGGAATCTGACAATCCAGAGCCATGTTCATCTCCCAAGCTCCCAGGGTATCCCTCCTCCAAGAAGAAACCCCCTCCAAAATACAAACACCTCAGCAGGATCATTGTTGCGTCCTGCATGGAGAACAGATTCAAAAGCTGCAGTGTGTTCACAACACTGAAATGTGAAAGCCCATTCAGGGTGGGCCATTCAAAGGTTTAATTTCAACTGTTTGGATGTCTGGGTTTCTGAAAGAAGGGGTGGTTCTAAAATTAGCTTACATTAGCCAACAAATTGCCATTTCAGACCTGAAAACCAGACTTATCTCTACTGGGGCAAGAATGTAAGCCACTCCAAGATGCTTGAACAACCATCAAAACCAACACTTCTGCTTAGATGAAACCTTTGCTGAGGACCTTTCACTGAAATGACCTCCACATCAAGCCCTAGTGAAGTTTGCTGTGGATCCACTCTCAAGAGGCAGACCACAGTCCAGACTAGAGAGCCCACCTTTCATTTCTCCTTCCCCATCTCCCACCAGCTGCAGATCTTCTGTTTAAACAGCGCCATTTCAGAGAAAACATCTCTCTATTTTATTGTCTACCCTGACAGAGTCCAACATAGAGGACTCTTAATTTGGCTCCCATACAGTCTATCCTAGCCATAAAAACCACATCTGTTCCTGCCTCCTGTTACAGCCACCTAAGCCTGACCTGTGAGGTCTGGGTTGCCTCCTCCGGGAGGACACCATGCAGGTAATCAGCTCTGAAACCAGGCTTAGCATCAGCAGCATCACCATCTGCAGAGAAGGACCTGCTGGATCGGTCTCCAGCGACGAGTGAGAGCGAGTGAGACAGCAAGATGGTGGGTCTGCCCTAGGAGGAGGCAGTCTCTGCATATCAGGGCTTCTGAGACCTGGATCTCTCCAAGACTGGCACTTAAATCCTGCACTTCTCCATAAGGACTCAATAATAGAAAATCGGATGATCTATCCCTGATCCCACAACAATGAGATGTCCTTTGCCACGGAAAGCACTCTTTTCTTTTTTGCTAAGTAAGGTTTCTATATCCTCAGTTTTTCAAAACTAAAAACCCTCCAACAGCAGCATAATTAATAAAATAAAAAGGCTTTTAACATTCATGTACTTCTCCTTGCCCCCCTTTCCTGCCTCCACTCCCCCACCCTCCATGTCATGTAATAAAAAAGCAGAAGAAAAACATGGAAAATTGAGGAGGGGTGAGGAAAACACTGAGATTGCAATGTAAAAATGCTTTTAAAATGACTGGTGCTCCCACTCTACCCTTCCTATTCTCCTGCTCAGTCTGTGAAGCTTTCCTAAAGGCTGGCTACAGCATGGAAAATTCAACACCCCTGCCCCGGTTTGGACATCATTTGCCAAACAGAGAGAGTCAGATGACTCTGGGGAGCTAGTATTTGACTCCTGTCATACGCAGAATGACCAGATGCCTGCTTGTCAAACGCACAAGGTGAGCTTCTCCATAAAACCCACTCCAAAATCCCCGGTTACGATACATTTATGCCAGTGCGGCCATGCAGATGGGTTTGGTGTCTCCAAAGAGCTGCGGGGCTGAGGTGAGGCAGAGAGGAGAAGTGCATCTGGAGGAGGAAGCAGGGCATCACGGATGGCGAGAGGGACCCGCAGACAGGAGAGGAAGCGTGCTCAAAATAGGACACGGCTTCCTGTGACACCCGCCACAGACCAGACAATTGCAGCACCACGAAGTGGAAAACCTCCCTTACCCAGCAAACCCTGCATTGCTTCAAGCGCACTCCTACCCTGTACCTCCACCCCCGCCCCGCTTCCTCGCTGAGGCCTGAATTTGCCTTCTAGGTGCCCATCACACACAGGCAGAGGCAAGAAAACACAGCCCATGGGGGCAGCCACAGGTGTTCTTCTTTCCTGAGGAGCAGCTCTGCGAGGGAGGGAGGGAGAGAAGCGCCTGGGCTCTGGGGAGTACTTCTGCCCACCGCTAAGCCAGTGTGCACAGAACCACCAACGTGGTGCCCCACGTCAGTTCCTCTAACAGGAAGGAAACTCTCCCAACTCTGCTTTAGCAAAGGGTGGAAACATCAGACACCAGTTAAAAATAAATTAGTAAGTTTAAAAGATCAAACGTGCACCCACATCACTTCAAGATGATGCACGTGAGGGGATCTGCCCAAGAAAGAAAGGCATGGACTGCGCTGATGTGCTGGGGATTGAACAGGGCTGCAAGCGCCCCTCCTGCACTCCATGAAGTCCTTCGGGTCCTCCTGCCTCACCCTCCTGCCCACTGCACCACACCGTCCTGGGGTAAAGGGTGCCCAGGCAGCCTGACGGAGAGCCAAGAAACGACGCAGCTTGAAACCTAGCTATGCCGCAGCACTTGGAGGTAGAAAACCACCATTTCATACATGCCCAGTGTAGTCTGTGCTCATGGTCTGGTGTGGCACAGGAAGTCTGCAGCCCTTGGTGTTCCTAGTTAGTAAAAGGGAATTAAGTCCCTTCCACCTCAAGTTGAAAGTCAGACCTAGGCTAGGTGTGATGCCTGCTAAGAGCGTTTGTCCTCCCAGCCTTCATTGGAAAAGCCCACACAAGCTCTTCATCCTCTCTTCCATAAAGTAGCTACCAAAGCAGAGACATAGCTGGTAGCACCCCCCTTCAAGTAAACAGAAGTAAGAATTAGGGAAAACTAGGCAAACTACTGGGTGGAACTGCAGTGCCCGACCTCCCCTTCCTTTGGCCTTTATCCCCCCTGCCCCATTATCAAACACACCCTCTATAGTCTAAATCCACACTCACCTGCTCTCTGGCCCGGGATATCCATGTGTCCAGGAGCAGCTCCATCCTGCTTTGGTGAAATCTCTTGGTTGTCTTCACAGCTATGAAAATGTCCTCAAGAGTCAGGCTTCCCTCAGTCCTGTATCCCTCTGGAGCATGGACTTGCGGGTCCTTCTGCCTCCTGCCACCTCCTCCCTCTGGGCTCGCTTTGCTGCGTTGCTCTGGCTTTTGCGACATGCCCTCCCTGAGCCCTGGGTACCGACCTGTTTCCCGAGCCCCACGGTGCCGCACAGAGAGGAGAGCCACGCTGACGAGGAAGACTGCGGCTCCTGAGAGACCATGCAGGAGCCGACGGCCCATAGCTCCCAGTTTATTCCCGTCACAGCCAGTATCTTACTGAACCAAGACAACCACTGCGGGTACCTCCATGTGAAGCCGTCCACTCTTCTTGAAGCTTCCAAAGGGGCAGAATCAGCCAAGAGCAAGGTCTGAATAGGATTTGGCCAAGGAATAGGGTGGGTGAAGAGCAGAAAGCCAAAGAGAGAGCAGCCTTGGAGGGGCATCAGGGAAGCAAGGGGGAATGTTCACAGACTGAGATGGCTCAATGACCCGGCAAGGCAGGGACCCGCGATGGGAAAGCACTCCGAGGCGGCCGGCAGGTGGCCGGCACAGCCTTCCCGGAGGAAAGCGAGCATCCCGAGGGTCCCCGGGGCCATGCGTGGGGCGGAGCTGCCACTCCACCGGCTCGCTCCGCGCTGCTCGCTTTGGCTCCCCGCCGGCACCAGCCCCGGCCCCGGCCCCGGTCCCGCCTCCGGGCATGGGGCGGAGCGCCAGCCCCGGGGGAGGAAGAGGATGGAGCAGGGAGGATGGAGACAGAGTCGTCCCCGGTCTGACAGTGGCCTTAACACGCTGGGAGCCTCGGAGCTGATTTGGGTGGACAAACCTGTTGCTTGACTTGTCCCCGCTCAGCTGTGACAGCGCTGTGCACCTGCGGGAGGAGGGGAGCGTGGCAGAGATGTGCACGCTGGTGGGTCTAAAGTGCAGGGTGCTCCATTGTCCTTGGGAAGAGCTATGCTCCCCCAGGAATTGCCCCAGATGTTTCCTGAATTTATCTTTAACATCACCCTGCCTCTCCAAAGCAGGACTGTGTGTCCACTGCTGCCCCCCCCCCCATTTCCCCACATACCCCACAGTCTCCAAGGAGGGTCTGACCCACACTTCTGGCATCCATCTCCCCAGATCACATCCCAGACCCTCCCTACTCTTGAAGGTCCTTTTCCCTCTCCCTGCAACCATGCATCCCCTTTGCCCCATCTCACATTGTCACCAGGGATGCCCCACTGTCTGCTGCCCAAGTGACTGCAGAGCCAGTGTCACACCAGCACCAGGAGGTGCAAGGGAGGGCCTGGCACCTCCCTTTCCGTGTCTGTGGTCACCACTGAGTTTATATCAGGTCCTTGCCCCCTGCAGCAGGGCTGAGCTCAGCAACTTGTCCCTTGCAGCTCTTGTGCTGTCCAAGATGATGCCTCCTTTTCCCCTTCCCCAGAGAAGGAAGGGGGTGTGCTCTCCCTCTCTGGAGTACACCAGAGAGTCCTGCAGGCACAGCAGAAAAATAGCATCTCCAGCTCCTCCCTCCCAACGCTGCCGGGCATGGCTGTATAGCTCCCCTGTGCCACCTTCATCAACAAAGCCGAGACCAAGGAGGGCATTCTAGGGCCACAACACAGAATATGCTGAGCGTAGCTGAGCAAATCCTGCACGGAGGAGGCTTTCTCTAGGGACAGGGATATCAGAGATGCTCAAAAGGTGTCAGAGCCCCTCCTGAGCCAAAGTACACCACGGACAGGAAATTTTGGGTCAGCACCATGGACTGCTGCATGATGTTCCTGGTTCAGTTGGATACAGGGTAGATGACCATGAAGATCCCCTTCATGCCATCTCTAGGCCACTTCACAGAGCAGCCAGGAGGGTAAAGAGAGGCAACCAGATATCTGGTATCCTCCAGGAGGGAGATGACAGCACACCCCTAGCTTCCCTGTGCAGCAAGTATGGGTACAGCAGGATGGCATTGCTCTACATAAGCTGCTGAAATCAGAGCACCTACTCAGGGATATACAAACTGTGGGCATTCAGTCAGCATCCCAAAACATAAAAATAAGAAGTAATAAGAAGGGGACCCAGAGGAAATGTGTGGGGACACAGCTCCATGTGGCAAAGGATCCCCACCGTGCACGTGTCAGAACATAGGACTTTAGAAAGGGGTCAGGGAAGGGATCAAGGTCTCTGTTCTGCACTCCCACCGTGTGCCCAGACACAGACACGTTCCAGGCACACACTCCCTGCAGGACTAAAGCCATGTGCTCGGTTGCCCCAAGCCTCACACGTACACGTTCACCCCAGCCCTGTCCACAACTTCTTTCTTTTGTAAGGAAGAAACCACCGAATCCACTTCTCCTCTCTTCTCCCATGTAGCTGAGTCTCCATGACTCCTAGCCTTCTCCTGAAGCATGAACATCTCCAGAGTGTCTCCTATATCCCCTTGGAGTGTCCCTGCAGGTTTTATTTTTAGATCCCTTTGAATAGCGAAGCTTCCTTACACTGCTTTGGGGCAAGGGGGCAGTCATTCACCTTCAGGCCTTACATTACTGCAGGGATGTGAAGCTGGCATGACTGATCCACTGCCTCATGCTAAATACTGGGATCACTCCCATGGCTATCCACTACTCCTGAACCAGAAATGAACCTCTCCAAGTGCTCCAGCCACATGCCAGGCAGCTGTAAAGGCAGCTTCTGTGGCTCTCAGACATCCTGCAGCACCTCACAGTGCTGCACAGGAGGGGGACACAGGCAGAGGATCCTTAATGATGTCCTCAAAAGACAAATATGATTCAAAGCTACCTTGTACAGAGCATGGTGCAGGGATGCAGAAGAGGTCACATCCATCTACGCCTGATGCTAGAGGTGAGCACAGCCTGCTTCTTGCACTAAGACACACCTTTCTTCTTGGGTGCCAAGGATGGGGGGGAGCATCAGGTGCCCAATCCCACCCCAGGGTGAGGGGGTACATGGGACATACACCCCATAGTGCTGCAGCGCTTTTGGGACATTGGGGGGCAGCATGGAAAAGGCTGATGCCTTCCCAGAGCAACACACACACTGCCTTGTTTTTCCCTGCTCTGGAGGGAGAAACCTTGCTCTGGGTCACTTACAGGGGCTTGCACAAGGCTGCTACAGCTGGTAATTAGTGCCCAGGGCTGCTAATTGCATTCTGTTACCTAACCCGTGACTCATTCCTGGGAGCAGGCAGCACCCCCTCGAGGCACAAAGAAGGACAGGAAAGTGTGGGACAGCAAGAGGTCATTTATGTTTGCCCTGAAGCCATTTGCTTCTCACCCGTGTCCAGAACAACTTGGGGCTGGATTTTGAAAGCCTCATACAGGAAGTATGACAAAGCCTGGAAAAAGCCTGGCAGCAGGCAAGGCAATGGCGCCCGCTGCTTGGAGAGCTGGGCAGTGCCAACTTGCCTCCCAGGAACACCCTGTTGCTTTCCTTTTCCTCAGGCTGATAGCGCTGATGGCCCAGGGAGGTGCTGGGAGACATCAATGTATTGGGGGGGGGGGGGGGCGCTTAGTAAGCACCAAACTGGGAGTCTGGACTACCAAAAATGGAGGGCTTGTTCTTAACCATCCTTAGCCTAAGCTATAGGATATAGGGGATGGTTCCCAGTGCCAGAAGGGACACTGAGTTGTCGAGCCCTTCATCAAGCGCCTCACAGTGTTCTCCCTGGGTACTCAAGTGCTACCTTTTTCCCCTGCAAAGATGCAAACTCTAATCTTCAAATCCATGCCAGGGTGGATGGAAGCTTGCTTTGGGACCTGTCTTCTCATCAGCTCAACAACAGTCCCAGTTTGTCTGCCTGCAGGGCAAGCAGCCTCGAAGGGGCCTGTGCTGGGATGTTCAAGCTGCAGCCCCTGGAGTGGGTATCATTTGGGAGCTTTCATCTGGAGCCATGTGTTACAGCAGTTCCCCCTTCCTGGGAGGAGAGCTGCATTGCTCCAGGGCAGAGCTGGGACTCCGCTCTACATTTTAGTGACTGCAGGTTAAAATCTCTTCATTTTCTTCCCTCCTCCCTTCACTCTTGTCCTCATAAAAGACACAGACAACTGGTTTAGAGCCTGAAATAACACCACACAGGGGACCCATGAAGATCAGCAAGTTAATCTTTGCTCAGAGATTCAAAACGCATGGCACTAGCAGTACCCTCATCGCAGGGTCGAGGAGGACACAGAGAGAACCTGATTCTGGTGCTGATTGCCCATCTTCTCTCATTGACCACAGGATCAGTGGGCTCAGCCCTCTGCCTAGTCTTGTGCCCACGGAGCCTCCCAGAATCATACACTTTATTTTCCTCTTGTATGCCCCAGGAAAGACCATCCACTACCACAAACACCAAGTATCCTACCATCCCTTTCCCATAGCAGAGCTGATAATGGCAACTGGTTAGGAACCAGGACCATGCTAGAGTGGGTGAGCATGGCTGCTGCTACCTTAACCCTTCCTCTTTCCTCTGTCAGAGCCCAAACTCACACTCACCCCATCTCAGGGTGAGAATAGCCCCCATGAGAGCGGCACTATGCCCACTCTCCTGGCAGCATGGCTGGGCTCAAGTCTTACTGTTAGCACCCAGGAGGGTGAGGTAGCTGGCTCCTCATGTCACGATAACCAGGGCACAGAGGAACACAAAGCTCTAGGGACCTCAGCCAGACACATCAAATTAGCTTTTTCCCTGGCTTTCCTAAAGCACCGTGACTACTGGGGAATGAGGCAAGGGACTGAAAAACAAGGGGCAAGTAGAAATTGGAGCAGGCTTGGTCTGTGGCACACTTATCATGCTCTCCACAACAACAGCATAAGCAGCGCTCCCTCCTTCCCCTGGAGGGCTGGGCAGTTGGGCCTCAGCTAAAGGAGGAGAAAAATACTCTGTCATGCAGCAGACAAACCTTCCCAGTAACACACATGCCCAACAGCCTGCCACCCATTCCCATTATGAACGGTATTTAATTCTCCTTTATATGCGCTCTGCCAATAAAAGGCTCCATTAATAATTTACAAGCAATAAAGAGTACAGCTCCTATAAAACGAGTGTTTGTTGCAGGCTTAGTGTCGCTCCAGCCCTGACAGGGCACTGGCACACAAGCCATGCTCCCTGCACCACGGGGCCAGGGGCGAGGTAGACAGGGGAAGAGGGGACCCAGAGCACACAGTGCCACAGGGTAGAGTAGACAGAGATGATGGAAAAAGGGCTTCAAACGCGTGCGAGATATGCTCCTACACAACCTGATCCCACACAGTACCCCTGCATTCCCCATCTGGCAATCTGATCACGTACCAGAGACAAGAGCAGCCCAAGGTGATGGGGGAACTGTCCATGAGGGTGGTTTCCCACCATGATGGTGGAAGACGTCTCTCCACTAAGACACAGAAAGCTCAGACAGGGGAGGCAGCACATGTTACTCCCCGACTCTTGGTGGCCTCAAGGGGACCAGAAAGGCTACTCCTGATGGCCTTTGCTGTCAACATCCCCTCGGTGAGGAAGGACACGCTGCCTGTTCTCCTGCTTGAGAACAGCTCCTGGGGACAGTAGCTGGTAGCTCTGCTACCCCCAGCTCACTCGTCACCCTCCTCAATCCATATCGGTCGGGTTTGCTCCTGGAAGATGCAGCTACGAACCACCTTGGGCAGCTCCTCAGCGTGGCTCCAGGCATGGGGCTCCACACGGGCCCAGGAGCAGGGCAGAGTGTGAAGACCCTGCTCCGCACTGCGGCACACCTTCAGCACCTCTGAGTCCCGCTGGCCCACCTTCCCCAGCAAGCTCCTGGGGAAAACACAGAGACAAGCGTCACCCTTGGTGTAAAGGGATGGAGGGGCAAGACCACCCAGGAACAACCTCACACGAAACAAAGCCACTTTTCCTGCCCTTTTTCTCTCACAGCGACCAACCACAATACACAGAGCAAGGTCCTTCTGAACAGACACAAGGGTTTCTTTACCTTGTGTCCCTCCCACAACACCCTTCATCCATGCCCCTCTGTCTTGTCTTACCTGAGTCCTTTAATGTTCTTCTCGGTGACCTCGACATGGATAACAATGGGGTATATCTCACTTTTAATTAGATCCTTCACACTCTGAACTCCCAGCTCTAGCAGGCAGTGTTTATTCTGGAAGGGAAATTGAATAGATTTACTGATTTAAATAGAGAAAAAAATAACCCCAGCCCCTGACAGTCACATTAAATCAAACCCGATACTGTGCAATATCATTGCTTTTCCAATAGTAATTCCATTAAATGTGGGATTTATGGACAGCGCCAAGAAAGAAGGGGAGAATCACAAAGCAGGGTCACCTACTCCATCACTGTCAACCCAAGGAAAGAGCCGACTGGACTCCTCGCTCAGCCTCAGACCATCTTCACATCCCCTTTGTCATCATTGTCACCCAAAGCCCCACATTTCTGCATCTGCCCTGGGCAGAGCTGTTGCTGCTTTGGCAAAGATGAGGAATGTGAGAGCAGGGAGGTCGCTCCTGTGTATGGCATTTCCCACTGTTTCCCCATGAATTCTCAGTTGCCATTTCTTTCACCCGAGCTCAACAGACACTCAGGGGAAAGTCCGTATCTGCTGATCCACAACCCCTGGACCTAAAACACACTCCAAACTGCACAGCCCTCAAGAAAGCAGCTTCTTCTCTATCGCTCCACCACCCTCCTTCCTCCCCCTCTCAGCTGTCCCCTTCTCTCCTCCATTATGAACACAGTGACATCTCCCCCCACACCAAAAAGCTCAGCACCTTCTCCATCGCCTCCCGGATCATGCGGATTCGCCCACTCTCCCTCCGGTCCTGGGGGCCAGCTCTAGACACAGGGTGAGAGTGAGTTGTGGTGGGATCCCCTTCTGCCAGCTTCTCTGTGAGCCAAAAGGAGATATGAAAAGGGAGAAGTCAGCCCCTTCTCCCTCTTGCACATACCTTCTACCCCAGAGCGCGCACGTTTGCTGCTGCGCTGATGTTTATCAAGCTCAGTGTTTATGGATTCTGGAGAGCGAGCCTAATTATACAACATTATACATTGGCATGGATCTCCTGCAACTCCCTGCATACAGAACAAGCATGATATCACAGCTGAAGACACCTTGCAGGGCAAAAGCAGCACTTGTGTGACAGTACTACAACAGCCTAAGACAGCTCACAGCCATTCCCCACTGTCCAACCTGCTCCGTAACAGAGTACAGCAGAAAAATAATCACTTTATTTTGCCAAGTTGGTTCCCTGCAGGGTTTGTGAGCTACATGGGCTCACAGATGGCTCCAGTGAGCAGCAGGGCTGGGGAAGCAAGAGGAGTGTGCACCTTGGCATGCGAGAGTGGGAGGAAGATGGGGGCAAGCTGAACCTCCTTGTGTGGATGGCAGCCTGCGCAGAGGCAGGACAGCACCCAGCAGCCGAGCCAGCACCAGGCAGGACAGCAGCAGAGTGGTGATACTGAGACAGTCAACTGGGGGCAGAGCTGGCACGACAGTGAGGTCTGGCATGGTAAAAACAATCATTGCCAGCTGCCTCTCGTAGCTCCCAGCAGAAGATGATACAACACACACAGAAACCTCACTTGGGAGCCATAGGCTTCACAACCCCGTGTGGCTGAAGTAGGCACCAGGCTTTACCTGCTGACCATGCTGCTCACACAGCCACCAAAACATGAGCAGGGAACCTAATAACGCTCTTAGGAGCTGCCCACCCTGAAGGCAGAAATAAAGGAATGCATTTAGGAGAAGGCATGTTTGGGACTGGGTCCAGAGCATGTTCCAGCTCTCCCAAGCCCCAGGCTGGCTGGGCATCCTCTGCTACCTCTGCCTGGTGGCACAAGTACTTTCTTAGTAGAGCTGGATCTGCAAAGCCATTTTTCTGGCATTTCCTTCAGGGGAGCAGCAGGCTCCTGTGGAAGATCATCTGGCTTATACCTACTCTGCACTGGCTGAAGAGTTCTCCAAAGGAGAACTGGGGTGTCTTGAACACCACCGGATCAGATTCCTTCCCTCCCAACAGGCAAAACTGACTGGGGAGAATGGAGTGGGTTTTTCCCCCCTCGGTGTAAGTTCTCAGACGTAGTTAACGGCTTCGATGCAGGTCCCCATGCAATGTGAGCGGGACCCTGCAGAGGGCTCAGCAGGACAGGATATACGGGCCAAGTCACTCAGTTAAAAGGCGCAAACAGCCAAAATCTGCAGAGCCATCCTTCCTCGGCACCCAGAGAACTTTCACTGCCTCCATCTCCTACCTCCCCCAGAAATTATACAGAGTCATTTTTCAGTCCTGCACTTGGCAAAGGGAGAACTCTAAACACGAAGAAAGGAGAGAGATGGAGGAGGAAGGAGGAAAGGAGGTGTCCTCTGTGAAAACTCCTTATAGGAGTAAAGCCCTTTCCCCAGCAGCCTTTGAAGGGGTGTGCCAGCCTTGCACTGCTGGCAGAAGGAACAAGACAACATTCCTGGGAGGAAGAGCTGGTATGAAGTTAGCCTGCGGATCCCACCTCAATCAGGGGCTTCATCTCTGGGAAGAGCCACACAGAGCAGCAAGGCAGTGCCATCACAACTCAAGGGAAGAGAGGATGCCATGATCCAGGAGACCAGAAGAAATGTCTGGCTTCCCTGTGGGCCAAAGGGATAGGACACTGCTAAAAACAGGAGGGAATGACTTGCAGACACTCAGCCCACAAAGGTGACCTGTTAACAGGTATTGTCTGGGAAGACTGAAAGACCTTGTGTTTTTCCCAAGAGTCCCATGAGATCACATCTCACACTTCCAAGACTAAGAGTATCTCTTCCCAACTGGGCTAACCAAGACTCCACAGAAGTGACCCCTTCGAGCAACATCTTAATTTCCCACTGTAAGGCTAAGAAGCAGCAAGAGGTAAAAGGGAAGCAGAAGACTTGCATACTTTACCTTACTTGGCCACAGGCTCCTAAACCAGCCCTGGACATGTCAACCACTTATTGCTGCCTACCTGCTGGGCATACATGGAAGTCCAAGCGAGAGGTGGGCAAGTCCAGCAGGTTCCTGATGAGCCGCGGCGCAATGCAGTTAGGTGAAAGCACTACAGGACGGGGGGTCTTGACCACCACAGGACGCACCAGGCTGTAAGGCTTCAGGCTCATGTCTGAGTCTGAAAGGCAGAAATGAAGAAAAGAAAGCCAAAGGTGAGAACATGGGAGACCAGCCTGTCACTGGCCCAAATGATCACCCAATTCTTCCTGTGTCATCCCTTCATCCTGACTCATGGAGGCACCTACCAACCATCCTATGTCTCAGGAGAGATCCTACCAACTCATTGCGGATACCTTTGCTGTAGACCCCCTTGCCCACTTCGAGTTACACACCAGTTTATTCTCCACAAAAAGTGTGATGACCCCAAGAATCACAGAAGCAATGGAAAGCCCCAGAAAATCAGGGAAAAGAGCAGGGGCTTTAAATATGCACAGGCTTCCCCAACTCCCATTAGAGTTGCAAGAGGGATCCTGAGCACAAAGGCTGAGGCATCCCAGATGCCAATGTCTCGTCAGTGCCCATAGGGGATGATTGTGTCTCCAAGGGTGATGGGTAGGCGCAGGGCTAACAGCTCACCTGAGCAGGGGTCCATCCACAACTGATGAGGGGGATGTTCTGCTCTCCTCTGTGGTTTGGATTTCACCAGGCGCAGTTGGTCCAAGGCCCGTTTCTTTAGCTGAGGAGAAAGCAAGGGCATTAAGGCTGACAGCATAAACCACTTCACACACACGAAGAGCTGGCTGCAGAACACCCGCTGGCAAAAGGGATGGAGCGCGCACAAACAAAGCATGGGAGCAGGTCTGCCACCCATCAGGTTCAGTCTGGGAAGGGGGCAGGAAAGCAGCCATAGAGCAGGAACACTGCCTGGTTTATAAGCCCCTGCTCTGCTTGCTAACCCAGCTGCCACGTCTGTACAAGCCGGTTTACCAACAGAGTGGGGCAGATTGAGTGCTGAGATGGTGGAATGGCCATAGACACACATGTGGTTCTCACTGCTGGCTTCTTTGGCTTACATTATTTCTGTGGCCCCTCTGCTGCACAGGCATCTGCCCCTTCTCCTGGATCTTCAAAAGCTGGTGAGCCCTGAAAAGACAGAGAGCTTGCACTCAGGCAACTCTAGAGCCCTCATAGCCTGCTGCGATCCTCTTCACCAAGCTCCACACACTTGCTAAAGCACAGGCATATCAAAGCCCTCACTCAGCCTCCCAGTCTCTCAGGGCCACACAAACACTACTGCAGTGGTCCCTCATAAAAGGCTTGGCCAGCCCACACTATCAAGAGGCCTCAGGGGCTTTAGGGGATGCCCACCATAGATAAATGAGGCAGGTACCTCATGGACGCCCCTGCCTTCCTCCTCTCCCTGATTACCTGCTGTAGTTGGGCACTGTTCCCTTGTCCAGGTCCCGCATGGTCAAGGGGTCGACACGAGAGCAGTACCACTCCAGCCGCCCTTTGTGCATGGTGTCCGTGACATGGAGGATTTCCCGACACTTCACGCACAGTGCGTAAGGGTCTGATGGCTCCAGGAGGGACAGGTTGGTGCGTACATAGAAGGAGTCTCCAGAAAACTTCTTCCCTTCTTCCATGGCTTCCTGTAGAGGCTGGTATCCTGGAGCAGGAGATACAGGTCACCACAGGCAGGGAGACAGGAGATAACCATCACCAGTAAGATAGCCAAGGCCCCAGCACAGCTGTGATGCTATGGATTGGGGGGCAGGGAGAAGCGGGGTGCAGAGGAGGCAAACAGACAGAAGGTCTGTACCTCCATCCTGTAACTCAGAGGATGCACAAGTCACACCAGACAGGGAAAGCTACCGGAGCTACGGCCAACCCCTGTGTCAGATGGTGGCCTAGGACCAAACAGGAGAGGAGAGAGAGTAACTGAGATTTACCTCCAGGGCTGGGTGGAGGGTCTGGAAAGGTGAACAGAGAGCTCAAGCTCAAAAGAGACCCAGCTGCCAGGGCCTTACCTTCCAGGTCCAGCTGAAAGATGAGGCTAGAGGGCTCATCCCAATGCAGCAGGCTCAGGAAGGCAACCTCCCGCGTGCAGTTCTCCAGGGAAAGCACCTCTTCCTTCAACGACGGCACCCTCAGCTAGCAAGGACCCAATGCCATTAGATCCAAGGACTGGAAGAGCAGGCTCCCCTCCAGCTCCCTCACCCATCAGGGTTATACAAGAGATGTTATAGAGTGAGGCAGGCCAAGGGAAACCTCTGCCTGAGGACAAAGCATCCTCAAGTTTGCCTCTGGCTCCCTCTTCTGCCTCTGAAATACCTGCTGCCAGCCACCACCCAGTGTGGATGCTGGGCTGCTGTGAAAGCAAATGTGTGTGCATGAATGCATGCGGGAGTGGGGCAGGAGAGATGGTTTATTTTCAGTTACAGGTGAGATATTAATTCAAGTAGCGTAGCTGTATATTTCTAGTGGTGTCATGCTTGCCAAAACAAATGCCCTTCCCTTCCTCCCTCCAGCAGCTTTCTTCAGAGCAATTATTCTCTATAGCTCAACAGGGTCATAAAGGGCAGAGAAACCTTGCTCCAGAACTGATTGCTTTGCAATGGGCATATGTAGGATGCAAACTGCTCTACCACAAGGTGACAGACAAGCTCAGCGCCATATAGCCATATTGCTGTCTTAACTGTGTGACCCCTTTTCTTTCTCAACCACACACACACACACAGCTGAAGGAAGTGTTTCGGAAGGTCTCAGCATTTTTACTGCACAGCTACACTCAAATACAACGGGACCTGGATGGGTGTTTGTGCTCCATAAAGCTCTAGGCAGGAAGCACTCTGGGATACAAGAGAAATGGAGGTGGACTTCAAACTGCGTAGAGGTGAGCTTGCACTGGGGACCACTGCACACGACCTGCATCATCCCATATGCCTTACAAACCCAAAGAGAGCTCTTTCCCGGACTCACCTCAATAAGCCGGCACCCTTCCCTAAGTCCTGCATCCTCGACCTGTGAGCCTGGCTTGACCCACTGGACATAAATCCCTGTCCGGTTCCCTCCAAGGATGGAGATGTCTGCCCCAAGCCTCTTCTCCTGGGGTGAGGGGTTGCTGGGGTGACTCATGCTAGAGAGCTGTACCACCAGTGACCTGGCAAGGAGAAACACCAAGTCCAGCAACTGAGGTTTGCTACCTTTTCTAATAACTGCTCCCTCGTGCCCTGTGTCCAGCTGCAGGGTGCTTATTGCACTGAGCACTGCAGTACAGAGCTCATGATTTATGGCCATCACACACAGAACCCCTACAGCCCCTTTCATCCCACCAGCCCCAACACCGAAGCCAAGCTGGGCTCCCACAGTCTTGTCCCTACCTAATCAGATGTGTGCCCAGGCCAGGGCAACATCCTCACCATGCCATAACACATGGAACAGCACAAAAAAATGGAGTCCTGCTAGGAAGCAAGGACTATTATAGGATCTTAATTTCTCTCCTCTCCCACTAGTGAGAAAGAGCTCAAGGAGAGAGGCAGAAAGGATCCCCCCTCAGCACCACAAACCAAGCAGCCAGCTCAGAGAGCAGTAGTCACCTCCTGGTGACCTCCTCACGGCTGGGAAGCGTGGACAAGCAAATCTCCGACTTCACCCTCGTGTAGGTGCTGCTGGAAGAAGAGGAGAAGGCCCCAAGCGAGGTACTAGCAAAACCACTACCTAGGAAAGAGAGCAAGAGGGACAGATGGAGCATATCACCTCTCTGAGTGCTGCTGGGACCTCATGTTCTTAGAGTGGCAAAGATCTGTCATCCCCTCCTGGGCATTTTCTAGCATTTGACTGGGAAACTGAGATTGCAGCAAGGCTTTGAACAGTCGCCTTCCTGGACAGGGTTTCCCAGGCCTCCTGAGAACAAGCAAACCTTTGCTCCCTTCATCAGCATTTTGGTCAGAAGGCAGCAGCAGCCAGGGCCACCTGAACGTGCCCAGAGATCAGCCACCAGCACCCACCACAGTACTCAGCACCAGGAGCTCCACTCCAGGACATTTACAACCCATCACCCAGGGAGTAGCAGATAAAGAGAATATCTTAGTAACACCGTAGGGCAAAAGCATTTCTCTCCTCTGTTAGCTAATCCCCCAACCCCATCAAGTTCTCCATCAGCACAGCTCTCCATGAGCTAAACAGAGCTGATGTAAATAGCTACTGCTTTGTAGAGGAAAAGCCAGCTTTTCCAGATGCTGTGCCTGGGGAATGTGTGGGTCCACAGCACCCTGCTAGGGGTACAGACCCCTCGCAGCTGCACATACTTAAAGCATGAGGAGGCTTATTTCTCCAACCCCTCTTCCCATAGCCACCACTTCTATTTAGATAAACCCTCTAGGGAAAGCCCCCACCCTGGTACCTGTTGCATCTTCAATGCTGCTAAAGGAGCCACAGGACAAGCTACAAAGGAGACACAAAGGGGAGCTGTGAGGCAGCGGCTTTTCCAAAACCTGTTTGCATCCCGTTATGAACCCCATCCCCACCCAGAAAAACATCCCCCCAGGCAGCATCCAGTTCCCAACTGGCCTCCCCACTCCAGTTTGCCTCCTCCCCTTCCAGCCTGCTCTCGCTGGACCCCACAAGCCCCACAGAGAAGACACAGACTCAAGCAGCCCCCAGCAATCACCTTTTGTAGGTCATGCACCTATCTTCCCGCTGCCGACGGAGGATGGAGCCAATGCAAGGTGGGAAGGGGAAGGTGGAAAGGCGGTTGATATCCTTCTCACTGTCAGGAGTCACCTCCTTGGGCAGAGTGAAAGAGAGATGCCTGCTAACACCAACACCAAGCACCACCTATCCCCTCCCTTCAGGCCAGGCTGCAAACAGCTCCTTGGGTAACACATGCCTCTTCAAGGACCATCCACATCCCTCCAAACACCCAAGGGCATCTTGTTTTCCCAAGCAGAGCATATGGATGGAGATACATGACAGTGCATCCCCATCTTTTTGCAATATGCAAGCTGTAGGAGCAGTAACAGCTTTCGGGAGTATCCAGATTTGTCCTTATGTCTCACTTTTGGCCACTGCAAACTCAGAGGTGTAACCTGTGGGACTGTCCATTTAAGGATGCTCTAGGATGAGAGTTCAAAAGAGTCAAAGCAAAGAATTTGACTCCCTTAAAAACAATACATTTCTGCTTTAGGGTTGGAAAGAGCTAGGATTTCTCCTGCAGCACAGGTAGATTGAACAGCTTTTTGGGGAGGATAACATCTCACATGAGGCTGTCTATTTCTAGGGTGTCATATGACACGAAGAGAGTTTCACTCCTCCTTCTTTCCCAACCAGCTAGCACTGCACACCTTGGCAAGTTTGTCAGAGAACACAGCATTGTGCCTGGGATCTGCTCCCACCTTACACGCTGCCCCATGCCCAGTCTTCCACCAAGTCACAGCCCTGCAATGAACCTGCTCCAATGTCCATGTTCCCTTCCTGGACAGTGTGGTTCCCCACTGCCCTCAGCTGAGGGTCAGCCTCTCCTGGTCAAGCACTCACCATGCTCTGAATGGCTGAATCCCCTGGGAAAGGGATAACAGAAACCCCCAGTACATCCACAGGTCCTGTCGTAGGGTTGTCTACAAGGCTCCAGGTGCTGCTGAGGTTGGAGCACAGCGAGTAGGAAGAGCTGCACATCTGGGAGAGAAGGGACTCCATCAACCCATTGCATCCCCCAGAGATCAGTTTGATCCCTCTGCCTTCTCTATTCCCCTTCTTTCCAGCCCCCCTCACCTTGCCCAGGCTGCGGCTGCCTTGGCACCGCTGCAGCTGCGCTTCCAGTGTGCTGTTCAGTCCTTCTGCCTGGCTCAGCTTGCTTAGGAGCTCATCCCGCTCCTCCTCCAGGGCGCGCACGCGTTTGCGGTACTGGTCCTTCTCGATCAGGCTCTGGGAGTATTGCAGCTGCACCCCATCACGGCTCTGGATTGCCTGCAAGGAGCCAGGCTGAGAGTGAGAAGGGGCACAGAACTGCACTACTAACCTCCACTTCTCACCCCGGCACAGATGGAGAAGCTCCACTGGGAAAGAAGGGGACATCCAGAGCAGAGGCAAAAGTTCTGGTCCTGCTGGGAGGTGGAGAGCCAGCGGGGACAGCAGTTTACCTGGTCCCGCTCCTTTTCAATCTCCTCCAGCTGCAGCAGCACTGTGTTCATACGATGCTTGTAGAGATCACAGTCCTTCTGCAGCGTCCGGTACTTCAGCTGCAGATCTTCCACCTCCTGGAGGTACTGGCAACAGTGAGCAGCGAGCATTAGGCTCCCTGGAAAAAGCTGCTGTGTCTTCCCAGCCCCCTCCCTGCCCTCTTTTCCAGGCCCTGCTTGGTGTATGGGGATGGGGTCAGTGATGGATGCTCTACCTTATCCCGCAGCTCTTCAGCCCACTGCAGCTCATTCTGCAGGGAGTTGAGTTTCTGGCAAAGATCCTGCCGGTCATCTTGGGCTTCCTTCCAGTCGTGCTCCAGGATGTCCAGCAGGATCTGCTCAGAGCCTGGCACTGGGCCCTCGCCGGGTGTCTAGGAGGTGAGAGGGTCCTGTCACTGCACCACAAGCACCGAGGAAGAACCAGACCAGAGCAGTGACAGGCAGCCTGGCACAAGTGCTATCAACACTCCTGCATTAATCTACCGTGCACTCCAAGGCACAAAGTCACACTTACAAGCATATCCAAGAGCTGGAGGCAAGGACCCATCACCACCCACACCCAGAAGCAATGGCAGCCACCACAGATAAGTGGTGTGATACAAGAGATGTAAGTAATATGCCCAGAGGAAGGGACAGACCAGCCCAGTGATTTCCCTCATCTTTCCAGTGCCCATGTCACCAGCACCGGGAATGCCCAATGAAAGGAGGTGTCCAGGCACCTGCTCTGTCCCACCAGGTACCTGCAGCATGCCCTGCAGCTCCTGCAGCGATGCTGTGAGCCGCTGGTTCTCAGCCCACAGCTCAGACACAGTGTCAGGGTGTCCTCGCTCCTCTGCCTCCTGCTGGGGCGGCGCAGATGCCTGCTTCCGAAGCAGGCTGCACTCCTCCTCCAGACTGGTCACTTTGCATTTCAGCTGGTCCACCTGCAACCAGGGAAGAAACACAGCCTGACACATGCAGCCCTGCACCTCTGCCTTAGCGAGGAGTGAAGCAGAGAGGATGCTGGGCAGAAAAAGGGGCTGGAGGTGAAGGATTTGAGGGCTGCACAACCACGAGAAGGAGTATCCTACAGCTGGGCCAAGCCTAACACAGCTGCACACAACAGCTTTTACCTGCAGGGCAAAGAAGGAAGATGCACTTCCATAAGCACATTCCGTCTCAGGATCCTCTCCCAGTGCACGAACTTTCATGCTACCTTAGGGCATCCCCAGCGCATCTGGCCTTGACTGTGGGTGAACCAGGGAACTCTGGTCCACTGCCAGGGCCAGCAGCTGTGAGATCAAAAAGGCTTCCCAGCTCCTAGCACTGGAGGCAGGGGAGGTCCTCATAGACCTGTGACAACTGATGAGGTTCATCAGAGAACCAGTTTCACAGCAGGGCAAGACTATGACAGCAAACGGGACAGGGGAAACCTATCAAAGCCATCGAGCACTAAGCAACACTGCCAGAATTGCCAAGGAGGGGCTCCGGAACTGGATTACTTCTGTAAAGTCTGCCCAAAAGACCCAGAATGACTCTCAGGGATCGGTCACTTCTGGACCCTGGAGTCAGGAAGGGAAAGCACACTGGGACCTGGGGGTTAACCCTGTTTGCAAGGGGATTTCTTCACCCCACAGCCACGTACCAGGAATTTGCCTCCCTGCTGACAGGACGCTCAGGGAGCTGGTTTTAGCAGGAATACCAGATAAAACGTAGGGGAGGATCCGAGCATTGGCAGAGCAGAATGAGGAATGAAGGGTAAACACAGGGCTGTGTGGGAGATCCAGGTCCAGACTGGTAGGGGGAATGCCAGGAAGCAGCAGAGCACTGGGGAAAATGGGTTATTAATAGGCTCAAGGTAGGGCTGCCCTTGCCCAGGCAGGAAATGGGTGCGTTTGCTGGAGGGGAGAGCTTGGCAGCTGGAGTGCAGTGTCACAAATGC
Organism: Psittacus erithacus; assembly: GCA_009867235.2. NCBI lineage: Eukaryota > Metazoa > Chordata > Aves > Psittaciformes > Psittacidae > Psittacus > Psittacus erithacus. The sequence continues at coordinate 128,870 of WYDI02022379.1, forward strand.
CTTCAGGTATGCAGGGCATGAGTCTCCCAAGCGTCATGAGAGAGACTAGGAGGTGGTGGGGATGGAGTCTATGCCAGAACACTCCTATGAGCTGCAGGACGGGCTGGGCAGCTCTGAACTGCAGGCAACACACCCAGCACCCCATATGCGGGTGGCTGCCCAGCCACAACTCTCACTAGAGGGGAAAATGCAAGCCCTTTCTTTGGGAGAAGTGAATACAAGCACCATTGCTCCCCAGGGCAGCAATGAGCCTCCTGTGCTGTGCCTGTGACTAAGGCGCATTCCCTTCAAGAGCAGGAACATTTGCCCTGACACACATCCCACCTACCATCAGCTTCACGCACAGACACCAGTGTGCATCCCTCTCTGCCATCAGACCCCCGCAGCCTCCCCCCACCAACCCTCTCGCTCCCCGGGCCATACCACCAGCTGCAAGTCCCTGCTGCGCAGCACAGCCATGTTCTTCTCCTCACAGAGCTGCGCGTAGCGCATGGCCATCATGTAGTTCTCGTCCTTCAGCCGCAGCAGCTCCACGCTGTTGGTGTCCCACTCCTCCCTCAGCCGCTGGCAACGCTCCTGCACCTTCAGCAGCTCCTGCAGCTGCTTCTCCAGCCGGGCCTGCTCTTGCTCCAATGCCTGGTTTTTCACCTGGAGCTGGTGTTCCTTCAGCAGGAGCTCTTTCCGTTGAGTCCTCACCTTCTTCACCTCCATCATCAGGAACTGAGTTAGTCCCTCAGGGCCTTCCTCATCTGGGGGAGACAAAGGAGAATCTGATCCTGGCTGCTAAGACATGGGTAACCCCAGAAAAACAGCCTGCAAATTTGCCCAATGCTCTGTTTCCATCAAGGGATGGCAAACTCTCCCATGGGTTTGCAGCCCTTCTTGTCCCAGGCTTAAGGCACCACAGTCTATCACACATGTACATTTCACTGAATCATAGAATCCCAGACTGGTTTGGGTTGGAAGGGACCTTTAAAGCTCATCCAGTTCCAACCCCCTGCCATGGCCAGGGACACCTTCCACCAGAGCAGGCTGCTCCAAGCCCCTGTGTCCAACCTGGCCTTGAACACTGCCAGAGATGGGGCAGCCACAGCTTCTCTGGGCACCCTGTGCCAGCGCCTCACCACCCTCACAGGGAAGAACTTCTTCCTAATGTCTAATCTAAGTCTCTCCTCTGTCAGTTCAAAGCCATTCCCCCTTGTCCTATCACTACCTTGTAAAAAGTCCCTCTCCAGATTTCTTGGCTGCTTCCAGATTGGAAGGCTGCTATAAGGCCTCTATTTTTTAAAGCTGTATCTGGTCCCCTCAGTGCCAGATCCAGAGTACAGAGCTGTCAGTGTTCCTCGCACACCAGTAGCACAAAACAGGTTGTATGCATGTACATGCACAGATTTCTGGCCTTTCCCACGCAAGCAGCAGATGAAGAGAGGCAGAAGCACCTACCCAGGATCATAGAGCAGCGCTGGGCTGGCTCCCTCCCCGTTAATCGTGTGTAGTGCTCTGGGTAGTAAAACTCTAAGGATTCCAGGAAGGCTTCATAGCCTCGCTTCCCACGGCGCCGCAGGATGTCCATCAGGTAACCTGGGAGAAGAAACAAGGAGCTAGGATGAATTCCCTGCAAACCAGAGAGAAAACAGCACAGCCCAGGGTTGTGATATGAAGTAGCATCTCCATCATTTCCAATTCTGTCCACAGGAACGGGAATGGCTGGAAGAGGGATTGTGGTGGGAGCCCTGCCCTCATCTGTGTGCACCCAGCAGGGAGGCCCACGTAGGATGAGAGGGAGGTCTGGCTGCAAAGCACCTCAGAGAACAACAAAGCCAAGGTAGCAGTGCAGTGGAAGGACCCAGGAGGCCACATCACCACATGCTGTGTAGCACCCACTGCGTGTCAAAACCAGGCTGTCCCCCAGAAACCAGGCCCACCTAAGTGCGAGTTTGTGCTTTCTCCCACCTGTCTGGTTGCTTTTGCAAGGGAATCGGCATGAATTCAGCACCTCCTCCTCATCCTGCTCGTCTATCACGCGGCACTGGCGCAGGTATGGGGTGAGCTTCGCTGGGTTTAGGGAGCGGGTTAGCTGGTGCCGGGCACTCTCTATCTTCTCCCAGACAGCATCTTCTTCCTCCTCCTGCTCCGAGAGGCTGGGGGCTTGGAGAGAGGCATTCTCCAGGGCTGTGAGGATAAAAGGAAAGAGAAGGTCTGAGGAATGATGGAGGAGCAGGGAGTAAAAGGCATGAGTAGGCATGGGAGAACATGAGTAGAGGTATGAGCCTGCAAACGTCTTTCAAATGGAACTCAGATACATCACAAGCTATTTTACATACAAATTGGTCCAGCAGGATCTTGAGTGTCCACCTAGTGCCTTAGAGGCACTAATGCCTAGCGTCTTGAGGACACGATCCCATGGAGCACTTTTGCCTGCAGTACCTGTAGCCAAAGGTGAATTGCATTAGAGTATCTTCCACGTATCTTCCACACATCAGTGTGAAAATATGTAGTAACAAGGCAATCTCACTGCCAGTCAAGTAAAGCAAGAGGGATCCCCTGAAGCCAATGGACCAAAAACCTTTAGAGCAGTGGTCTAAATTAAAACTGCTTCATGAAGTCCTACAAGCCATGATGGAGCAAGTATGTGCAAAGAGCTCTCTTCCCAGCTATGTATCAACTCAATCAGCATAATCTACTTACACTTAAGAAATAATGCCTGCCTCACAGGCCAGCACAAACCCTTTTAGTTGGCAAGACAAAGCCCAGCAAAGATCTCCTGAGACCCAGATGCCATCTCTCCTGCTCAGTGCGCGCCATTACCTGCTGGCATCAAGTCCAGCTTTCCTACCCTAGCCACACATCCCCAGGGGCAGTGTAGACATTCATGTTGTATAAAGGCAGAGGGAAGGAAGGGAAATCTCCTACTCTATTTTGTTTGGGGTTTTTTTCTTTCATTCTTGTGATAAGAATGATATCATGCTATGTCAGACAGCCAGCTAGCACAGCAAGGGGGATGGCTGAGAGAGCTAAAGTTAATCCTCCAAGTGAAAATACAGGAGGTTCAGTGCCTCCCAGATGAAGGATAACAGGAAAAGAGAATTGCTGAATCCACAAAAGGCACTCAAGTGTCTGATTTCCAGCACCAAAGCACTTGGACGCCTAAATACCAAGACAGATCTGGACTGTCCTAGGCTGAATGAAGACAACAAACTGTGTTTCTCGCAGAAACTTCTCTCTTTCATTTGGGACAGCCTCGCTTGCCACAGAGACAGAAGAATGCAGGAGGAGGACACAACAGCAGGTCACAGAAGTTGCACTGTTTTGAGGAGAGGATTTATGCCTTCAAAACAAAGTGTTTCTCTAGAAAACGCAAGCCAGCTCTGCAAGCAGCGACCAGCTCCTCGGCAGGCAGGCTCAGCAGAGAGCAGGAGAGGTCGGAGGGGTCTGGGAGCCGGGACCCCTCCTCCCGGCCGGGATGGGTACCCCTTCAGGGGACAAGGCAGCGCTTCCCCTTTCGGCCACCGCAAAGGCGCTATTCGAGGAATGCCGAGCCGGGGGCCAGCCCCGAGGAGGTGGCTGGGAAAGAGAAGGAAAAGAGGCACAAACAACGCCCGCAGAACGAGGGAAACCCACGCCCCAGCCGCCCTGGGGCCAAGTCGACGGGCGCGGCAGCAGCCCCGGCGGGAGGAAAAGGAGGACACAGCGGGGCTGCGGCAACCCCGAAAGCTCTGCAAGTATCAGGGAGAAGCTCCCGTCCCCCTGTCCCGGCCGGGGATCGTCCCTTACCTGCCATCCTCCGCTCCGCACCGCTCCGTCGTCCGCCGCCGCGGCAGGTGTGTCTGAAGCGCTCTCACCACCCCGCTGAACCTTCCCTTCTCTCCTTCCTTCCCTCCCTCCCGTGTTCCCTCCTCCAGCCGGCTGGGAGGGAACCGCAACCCCTGGGCAATGCAGAGCCCAGCCCAGCCCAGCGCTGCCCTGCCCGCCCCCGAGCGTAGCTCCTTTTCCCCCCCAGCATCTCCCGGGCTCTGAGCCCCTCCTCCGGCTGCTCCTCACCTGGGCGGTCCAGGGAAGAGGGTTTCTCTTGCTCGCTCGCTCCCTCCGCAGCCCCGGGATGGAGCTGCTTTCCGGAAGGATATGGCTCGCCAGCGACTTCGCTTCCGAAAGGCAGTTTGGGTTCACCTCCCGATAAACCGCCGCGGCAAGGGGGTGTCCGGCTATTGGACCCACAGGTCTTTCCCGGCAGGGCGCAGCGCTCCCGGCTCAGCCTGCAGAGAAGAGGTGCATCAGGAGAGGTTTTGGTTCATGGGCTCCAGAGCTTGCAGCCCAGCCACCCCACGTGTAGGGCTGGTTCTGGATGGAGGTGGGGGGAGCGGGTTCAAGCAAGGCAAGAAAATGAGAGTGATGGAAATAAGCCTGATAAAGGCTTCATTTTAGCCCCCAGTCCTCAGTGGCGTCTGTGGGTGCAGCTGAGCCCGGAGGCAGCATGGCTGAGCTTTACTTCTGGGCATACAGGGGCTTGTGCCAGCCAATATGACCACACACTGAGTCGCCGGGGCAGAAGCCTGCTTGCTTTCCTCCTCCCCCGGTCCAGAAATCCCAGAGTGGATCTGTGTGTCTACACAGGGTAACCTGCACCCCTGCCACACACCTAATTGCCCAAACCTGTGCTTAACACTGGGACTAGGAAGGGTCTGGGAGAGATGGAGTCGGGCGCCGTGTTTTGGACCAGCAATATATGCCTCCCCCTCCAAGGCTAAGGTGTTTTTCATTTTCTCTAGCAACTCCATTTCATCACAACTGTGTTGAACCTCAGCGGCCAGGATAAGACAGTACAAGCTCTGAGCAAGAGATTCCCAGTGCAGTATCAAGCTAATAAGAAATAGGAGTTCACCTGATTCCCCCCACCCTCAGCATCAGCCCACAGTGTAGCCCAGAGCAGTGCTGTGCATCCCTTCAGAGCTTTGGACACAACATGAAGGAGCTCTACCAACACCTTTCCGAAAGGCAGATGTCCCCAGCATCCCACCACTACAGCTTCGAGACCCCACCTCTGCATGGAAACCTTTTTCTCCTCCCTCAGATAAGAAACCAAGGAGGGTAGAGTATGAAATGATCTTCAGGCGTGAACTGGGCCCTCTGCCCTAAGAATTCCCACTGCACCCACGATTAAAATCTTCATTTGTTTCTCCTCCAGGGCTGACAGCAGCCACATCCCTCTGGTCCCAACAGGGCTCCTACACCAACTTCAGAAAGATGGTTTGAGGGAAGGGAGGCTTTAGCAAGACTCTTTTCCCATGCTGCTATGTTCTTTTCAAGAACAAGCACAACCACTCTCTGTGAATTAAGGTTGTACTTATGTGATGCACGGAGCATCATATGGATACACAGCATTTTCACTGCAAAACATACCCAGGTATTGAGCAAACACCAGTCACACGTGCACACGCAGGGCTCTCAGCACACACCACCTCCTGTCAGATGGCATCTGTCCCAGCAGGGTGACATCCTCAGTGTATGAGTTCACTGCTGACTCACCCTCCCGGCAAGGGGTCCCAGATGCTGCCTTCCCCTCCCTTGGAAGCCCAGCGCTGCACAGCTCCCCCCACAAAGGGGTCATGCTGAGCCTGGACCACCAGCAGCAGGGCACAGCTCTGGTCTCCAGCACTTACGTCCCACCTGAGGCATCCAGCTGAGTGATCAAAAGCAAGTACAAGCAAGGCTGCCTGCAGGGAACTCGCTCTGACTCAGGCCGTGTCAATTTTTGCCTGCTAGTTACTCTGGAAAACAGCCCACGGTCTGTCTCTCTCTATCTCTCTAGTGAAAAGATTTCCTGAGCAGGATATTGTGTGGTAGTAAAAGATAAGATCTTCACAGTCATGATAAAAGCCCCCAAACAAGGAGTGGTTTCTCTCATTCACCCAGAGACAGCTGAACTCCAGGCTGATGTCAAGGAAACCTCTCCCTCCACCCGCCCTGACCCCAATGATAATGGCTGCAGTGCTTTGTGACTCAGGGCACACAGACATCAGACAGAGCAGGTCTCGCATCAAGCACAATCAGCTGCTGTCTTTCATGAAGGGTCTCTGAGGTCAGCAGGTACCTCAGGAACAAGCAGACCACCCTTCAAGGCTCTGGGCTGGGCAGCTGACCGCAACAGATCAGACGGGCAGCTCCTGAGAGGAAGAGGATGGTCCATCCCTGTGTTTTGGCCAGGGTTTGGAGACACAGAGATGAAGAACTCGCCCTTCAGAGAGACACTGCGGTTTACAAGACACCCCCAGTTCATCTGAGATGTGTGATCCCACCGGCACTCACAGCCAGGCATTACATTTCCAAAACAGCTTTACTCACAGCAGTTACTTTTGTGCTGGCACGCGTGAGTTCACGCTAGGAATGACACCGGGGTGTTTGCGTGGGGTTCTTTTGTGTTGGGTTGTTGGCTGGGTTTTGGGTTGTTTTCAAATCCCAGACGAATCAGTCGCGCTGGTAAAACTTTCCAAGCCACACCGGCTCACACAGGAAACATATGACAAGCCAGCTAATAGTGAGCCACGCGTTCTTTCCACCACCAGGGGAAGGGCTTAACACATGGCCACAGAGCACAACAGGCAGCTGTGTCCTCTGCAAGACCTGGTGGTGTGGGTCTGACCAACCGTGTTAAGAGGTTTGGTGGGATCCCTCGGAGCAGGGTGTGCCGCAGCTCGGCGTAGTTTGCCCCATCCTAGAAACAGCCTTAGGAATGTCTGAGGAGGGGAAGGAATTCATTGCATTCCTGATTGCGTGGCTAGAACACCGCCAGTATAAAGCTCAAGCTGTGGTTACATATGATGAGCTTAGATGCTTCATAAAGCCCTGCCCAATGTTTTGGGAAGCGCAGTATCCTTATAAACCTGCCCTGAAACCACCTACCTGCACAGCGTCTGTAATGTGAGCTGGTCAGAACGCCTTCAATAATATATTTCTTTCTTGGTCCTTTAGTTTTTTTCAATCAAAACATGCTATTCTTCTCACAGCCTGGAGATTTGCAAAGACTTACAGCTTCCAGTGAAGTTGTAGGGGCGAGGCTTGCTAAGGTCCAGAATGGTCTTCGTAGTCAGGTTGAGGAAGAGAGTCTGGAATAATCTCCCTAATAAAAACTTCGACCCTACAACAGCTGTCCCAACACGATTTGGTGTCGTGAAAAAAAACAACTCTCCGCAGTTTTTGTTCCTGTATGGAACGAAAACAACTGCTGAAAACACAAAAGAGGTTGTGAAACAGAATTGTCGACTCCAGCCTGATCTAATGGCTCACACATTAGTTCGCTCTGGATTAGTTAACACAGAGAAAAAAAACCCAACACTTCTATTGTCCTAATGACACTCATCAAACTCAGTGTTTCTATTAACAGCCTTTACAAGGACTTTGACTACCTCCTTATATCCCCGACACTTTTGACTGCCCCAGCACACTGAAAGTAGTTTGTTCTCTTCGTGTCATGACTGCAGAAGGGGAGGAGGAACTCCTCCCCCCCAAAAAAAAGGGATGATTAGCCTTCATGACAGGAAGGAAATGCATGTATCTGTGTATGGAGAGAGCAAAACAAGCAGATATTTCCTTTAGCATTCCTCCCCCTCACAAACACACCCACTGCCTGGAGCTACAAAAGGCAAACTGTGGGAGCCTTTGGTGAGGCATTGGCAACACATCTCCATCCTCATTAGGGCATCGAGGTGTGCAGGCTGGAAAAGAAGACCAGCATTAGAGCAGGATGACAGGATTCGAGGCACTGGGATGAGCTCCCCCACTCCAAAGCTGCCAAACTGCCTCTAGCAAAAGGGCTCCAGCGCAGCAGGAGCCTGGAAATCTCCTCATGCTTGGGTTCACCTCAGCCTTCCTCACAGTTGCCTTTTGGGCAGAAAAGAAGTGGCTATCCAAGAGGCAAGGCAATGGATGGAGCCCAGGGAAGGAACAAACCCAACTGCAATTTAACTGCAGCCCACAACAGCTCCCCAGACCGACTCACTTTTCCTTTGTGGTTTCCTTGCACGCTAAGGCTGCGGCCACCAGAGGTCAATGTGACCACGTCAGCCTCAACAAGCTGCGATGCACAGAGCCCCTTTGAAACTGAGACAAACACAAATGTAGAGTAGGTGGTGTTTTCCACGTCTCAGGACATAACTTTGGGGTAGATTTGTATGTAAACCAACATCAATGTGTGCATTGTCACTCACAATGCGACCTCAGCAGTATCCTGGAAAAAAGGGCTTGAGAATGACAATGTCCTCAACTAGCATCCTGCAACTACTCTGAACCAAGACCCTGCTACTTGCCTGCCGCCCTACAGGACCCCAGAGTGTTCCCATCGCTCCAGGGATGTTTCATCCTGGTAGTTTCAGTGTCACTCAGGTGTTCTCAACAGTTCCAGACCTGCCTTGTTAGCAATAGGTGGAAATCTATAGGCTATCTATTCTCCCCTGAGTGCCAGTTCTGCTCCCTGAGGTGCAAGGTCTGTCACAGTGAATGAGGTCTGGCTGAACAAAACAAGTAGCTGACCTGCAGCCAGAGGAAGGCAAATGGGTTAAATAAGCAGGGTCATCAATTTGGATCAGAAGCCAGGCAGGAAAGAAGGGGCTGCGCAGAACAGAAATCATGTCTAGATAGCTTTGTAATGGCCAGCAGTTCCTCTGCGCTTCTGTGCCTACCAGTTACCTTCTCTCCATCTCACCTATGTCTTCCCCTAGGCCTTCTCAGTTACCGGGAAGTCCTTTCCATTCTTTCCTCCCAAACCTTTTATCATCTATGAGGACACCACCTAGTCAGAGCAAATGAATCACTCGTATTCCCCCTCCATCAGAGCTCCAGCCTCCTCTCCAGCCTTGTGGGATGTCAGGTTTCCCTAGATGAGAGCTGTGATCTTCAAGAAGACCCCACTGGACTACAGGATCATCAGTGGATGTGCTATATCACAGTAAGGGCCAGGGTTCATGTGCTGGGGGAGGAAGATGCCACTCAGACCTACCAGCAAATTTGCTCTGTAAAGCAACAGACTACATAATTAAGTCCCCCAAAACTCCCTTCTGCTACAGTAGTTGAATGTTTGAGAACATGGGTTGGCAAAGTACATGGGTTGGCAAAGTACATGGGAAGGCATGTTGGCTTTTCAGCCTGCAACCAATTAAAGCTCCAGCAGCAACTGTCATAGAACAGATCCTGGTTCACCTGGCCTTGCAATTAATGGTTTGGGCAACAAACCCCAGCTTGGTGACTTCCTAGCCCCAGGAATATCTAACTGCCATAGGGAGGACAATGCAACTGCAAGAGAGAGAGGCTTTGCTGGGTCACGACCAGGCCAGGACCATTTTCCCTTGGCTGGAGAGCAAACCTACCCAGGACACAGAGCGGGAAAAGAGCTGAGCGCATGCTGATAGAAGCAAAGTCTCCCTGGAGAGGGCAAAGCACAGCACTTGCAACACTGCTCCAGAGCCATAGGGTGGCACCACCCCACCGTCCAACCTCTTGGGGAAGGAGGTGGCTGGGCAAAGCCCAAAAGCTTTAGGTCAGCGCGGCCTTACACTGGAGCTCTTGCAAAGGGGAAGGATGTGGGGAGCCAAGGGCTGTGCCTGTTCCTACCGCACAGACCTGCCAGGGCTCCTTGCTGCTGACTGCTGCGGTCCTTCCCAAGCCTTTCCACTGTGAAGATGCCAGACCCACACCAAAGTGCACTCACACTCCTCTGGGGCTGACTTACACTGGGCACAGCTATTCTCATCCTACAGCAGAGCAGAGATTGCTGCTGCACTGAGCCAGGACCAGGCTTTACTGTGGGACAGCAAAGGGGCAGCATCCCCTTTCTGCTCCCATTGCCTAACGGGGTGTGCTCCAGGGTGTCTGTCAGAGGTGGGTCTGCACACAGCACCTCTCAACCCACATTCAGCATGGGCCAAGGACTGCAAACCAAAGCTAAGACATGACAAAGTCGGTACAGATGTGACCTAACCGGAGTGTGCCAGAGGTGAAGACAAGAGCACAACATCTTGGACTTCATTTCCTCCTCCACATACCATTGTGGCCACACCAGATGCCTTGCAGGATGTGACCTTAGATAACATGGGAGGTTTTGCAGCACTTCTTTCTGCTGCACAGGATTTGTGCTGGAGCCATTATGACTGAAAGTAGTGTGATTGTAACCTTCTCCTAATCACTTCTCCATGCCTGGTGTTCCCAGAGCTCCCCATTCCTGCATCCCAAAGCCAATACATATACCCAGTTACCTCTTTGTCTTGGCCTGAGTGGCTCTTCACACTTCAGACCATCCCACAGAGACCAGCATCAGCCAAAGCCAGAGACAACCATGGGAGGAATCAAAGCCTGGGGTGCAGGAGCCGTGCCTCACTTCCCAGGAAGCCAGCTGCAGCCTCCTTGCTAGACCAGCCCTTCACAAGCCCCAGGAGCATAGCCCCAGCCCCTCTGGCTGCTGGATGCCCATTTTCCCCTGGAAGGAGTCATGCCCTGCCCCAGGGATGCGATCGCAGGGCTGAGAGCCATAGACAGATGCGAGCTGGAGCCTGCCCAAGAGCAATGAGCTCTCCAAGTCCTTTCCCTTTCATGGGGGTCTGGTAGTCACATAAACAGGAAAAGCCTGGCCCTCTCCCGCTCCCTTCCATGGCTCTGCCTCCCTCCCCTCCTCACTGCAGTGATGCAAGCCCCAGCGCTAGGCTGCTTGGCCCCCACGGGAGGAGCTGCCGCCTGGCCCCTGACCTCCAGGCTCCGCATTTCCTGTGGCAGCCGAGGAGGGAGACGAGGCCCCTTCTTCCAAACGCTGGGGCTGGGCGTAAAGGGGCCTCTGCAGGACAGCCCAGCACAGCGAGGAGAGGCTGCGGTGGTCCTCTGCCAGCAGCTCAAGGTCAGAGGAGGCAAAGATGGCAGTGGGAGCATCACTGGGACAGGGAGCCTTGGGCTGAAATGAAAGGGCGAGGGCCACACGCCTGCCCCAGCCCTGCTGCCTGCTCTCCAAACCCTTCTTTATCTCCTGGCGCTTATTTTCTGTGGTCTTCCCTCCTAAAACCAAAGGCGGCCACAGCTGGAGGGACCAAAGACGATGGATGCAGAGAAGGGTGCAGCGTTTTCTCCAGCTCACCCGACACAGCGCTGTTAACCCTCAGCGAGTGAAGCCCAGCCGCAGGAATAGGTGCACATCCTAACATGAAAAAGCTGGGGCTACTTCCTCATGTTACCCCTTTCCCTCAGGGAAGACTAAACTAAAGCAGGCATCCCCTGCCCCTCTGCGCATCCGCCATGGGTCAGCACAAGGAGCAGGACTGAGATGTCTGGAGGGGAGCAAGGGGAAGAATTGAGCTTTGCTGAAGGCATTCAGCTTGAGAGGCAGATCCCCACCCTTGGGGTCCCGGTCCGTGCTTGGGCTCTATGCCAGCCCTGGCTTGTAAAAGCCCAGGATGCTGGCCAGATGTGAAGCCCAAGATGCTGGCCAGATGTGAAGCCCAAGACGCTGGCCAGATGTGATGCCCGCTCTTTGGAGGTGCCGGATGCCTGGAGATAAGGAGGAGGGAGGATGGCATCCCGAATGAAAACCTCTGGCATGCCTCTGCTCCGATCTCCACTCTGCCCCGGAATGCGCCTGCCAGCAGCATGTGGGAAAGTGGAGTCAGCAGAGACCTTGGATGTGTCAGCTCCCCGGCTGAGTAAACATGAGGAGCCCTGGCAAGCGTTCAGCCGCAAGCATCCAAGACCTTGAAAAAAGGGGGCTGGAGATGGAGAGATTCTTCTGTCCCCTCCTCGCTCAACCCCTGCAAAACACCTCCTAACCTCTCCCCTACCTCAGGTGCTAGCATCGCCTCTTCTCACCCCTGCCACGGCTGGAGAGGTGTGGGGAGAGACTCTCCCCGAGGCGTTTCCAGCACCCGCCTGTCAGATCTAACATCTGGGAGAGACACTGCCACAAAAGGAGGGTCTGGAGAAGAAAGAGGTGGGATAAAGGCATTTATCACATGCACACCCATCCATGCTGCTTGGCCATCTCCCAGACAGCAGGGTGCACCAGCACGGAGTGCCAGCACTCCATGGCACTGCCTTGGTGAGCACAGTGATGGCCGGGACAGAGGCACTCTGCAGCTCCTAGATAAATACCTGCCAGCCCCAGCTGGGGACATTCCCACCAGGAAGTGCCAGCTCCAGCCACCCTGCCTGCAGGTTTCACAGGCTCAAGGAGAGCTGCCAAACAACAGGTTTCCCCAGCGCCAGTTGGAGACATGCTCCCACCGCTCTTTGGGTTGCTGGCGTTGCCTCCCTCATCTCCTCCATAAAGCACGCCCATGCCCAGCAGCTCCTCATCACTGGGATGTGGGTTAGAGGGATGGGGTGGGGAAGGTCCCCCTGCATCCCACCAGTGCAACCCATCATCTCCCGGGGGGTGAGCTCCCATGGCGGCAGCCCAGGGCGGCTGTGCTCGCCTCCTGGCCACTGTCCCACGTCCCCTATCGCTGCTCAGCAGGCGCGGGCTCCCAGAGAATGAGCCATTGTTCCCCGGCCCTGCGGCCTCTTCCTGTCCCCGTAGGGCTGAGAGACAAACAAAAGCAGAGCCAGACGCAGTTGGGGAGGAGGCTGGGCCTGCTCCCCTCCTCCAGATCCCGCAGCAACCCCGCAGGCAGCAGGCAGACGGATGCCCGCCTTGGGGGAATGGGCAGGGACACCCCTATTTTTAGCTGCCTCTGCATCCCCACCCCCTTCCTTCCGTGGGCCAAAAATACACGGGCTGGATGGACAGGCAAAATCATTATGATATAAAAAGAGTCATCTAAGCCTTGTGTCCAACCACTCCCCTGGCTTTCACCTCTTCCCTTTGGCTGGGACAGGTTCCTCACGCATGGTCTCCCTCTACTGCCATGGATGAATCCCCTCTTCACCCCCATCTCTTGTTCCCTATATACCCACATCCTCTCTCCACTCTTTGCATCCTTCCTCATCCCCACATTCCACTCCCTGTCTGCACTACGGGTGCATCCCCCTTTCCTCAGTAGTCCCCTCTCCCATGCCATGCCAAGCATGGGGACCTTCTCTTGAAACCCCCTCAGCTCCTCCTTTCCCCAAAGCACCTTCCCCACCTCCTCAGGCAATGAATCTCCAAAAGGCTCCTTCCTCCCAGAGCCCCCCCACTTTTTTGCTCCTCATTCCTATCTCCTATGCATCCCTCCTTCCCTCATCACCTCCCCCTTTCCTCACACCAGCAGCATCCATCCCAGCTCTCTCCAGCATGCATGGGCTTTAAATTCCTGCAGATGTGCTCCTCCTCCTTATCCTGCCAAAGGAACATATCTGGGGGAGGGCAAATAGACCCCCAAATGTCCCCCGGCACACAAAGCGGTTTCTCCAATAGCAAATGGATACCTGAGCCCCTGCAGTCCCCCCTGCAACTCCTTAACATCTATGAAAAGGAACCTGAGAATCAAGTAGCGTTTGGGGGGTTGTTCTGAGGAGATGCAATATACATACATGAATATAGGCATATATACGTATATATTTACATCTCTTTTCCCAGTGCCTGAAGTCACAGAGGTGTTTCCAGGCCACAGGCAGCTGTTCATGAATTGCTTTTGGTTTATGCAACATCCTCCCTCCCCTCTCAGCCATGTCCCAAACCCCTCTTCCCTTTCGTCTGTGCCTGGAGGAAAGCTGGAGGAAGGGAGCACAGACCAGGGTCTGTCCCAGGATCTGCCCCTCCATCCTTCCTCCTACAACACCCCCCAACACCCCTGTAGCACCCCACATCCCCAGACAGCAAACAGGAGGAAGCTGGGGAGGGTGGGAGGAGGAAGGAGGATGAAAACATTTAGGATAGGGGAAGATGGGCAGAGGGCAGGAGGCAGCCCGCCAGCAAGCCTGGGAACTCATCCGTACCTCCAACTGGGCTTTGGCAAGCCTGGAGGCTTTGAGTTCCCAGCCCAGCTCCCGGGGGAAACACTTCCCCCACACACACACACACACAAGCGGGACGTGGTCAACCCCATTCCTTCAGGGGAAGGGAGCTGGAGGAATCGGGGGGGGATTGGAAATAGGCTTTTACAGAGGCTGATCCACCCCCTTCTAACATGAGTGCGTCTAACCTGATGCTGTTGCCTGCCTGGTGGTGCTCACCAGAGCCCACCCTAGTGCAGCACAAGGATACTGGGAACTGCGCCGCTCTGATCCCTCTCCCTGATTACCACAAAGGCTGCGGGCACAGTGTGGGGAATGCACATCCCTGGGAGTGCTGCCAGAGCAGAAATCATGGCAAATGAACAAACTAGGGGGCATGAGGGATCCAGTGCCCACAAAGCCAGTACAGCATCAGGCCAGGGGTGCTCTCAGCAAGACACTGATGGGTGTCTCACACCTATCGCTCGCCCCGGGCTTGCTCATCCTCAAACCGGCTCTGCCTCCAGCTCATCCCTAGGGCAGCGAGACGCAAGCTGGAGGCAGCACCAAGGGCCATGGGCTGGGAGGAGGGACCTGGCAGCACCAGGCTGATGAAGAGCTGGATGAGGCCACACCAGGATGTGTAGTGAGGCAGGGAGCCCTATGGATCCCCCTCCCCATCATGGCAGGGGTCTGCCCCCCCCCCACTGCCGGCAGTAATTCCCATACCCATGTGGTATGTGCCCTCACAGCCACTATGAGGAGAATGGAAACATCTGGAAGTCACCCGCAAACAAGCAGCACTCCCAGTTAATGAGGAAATATGAGCCGGAGACCCTGGGCAGCAACAGGATATCTGCTTCTTGTGCACCGAGTGAGGCACCCCCTTCCCACTGAGCCCCCCGCCTGCCCTCCTTTCCCGGGAAATTTCCAGGGATGGGGCTCCGGGAGGGCAGGTGGGAAGGTAGGAACAGAAATGGCAGGGAATAGAAACCCAGAGGCGAGTGCCCTGTCCACAAGCTGGGATGCCCCATCACCTTCCCTCTGCTTTCCCTGGGCACCAGCAAAAGGGAAATAGGGGGTTTTTCTTATCCAGTGTGTGCTCCTGCACAAGCATAGGGTCTGTGAGCAGTAGGGGTGCACAGGGAGCACCTGGAAATGTATGGCAGAGACCTCAGACCCACCCAGCATCCCTCCATCTCTCTCTCCATCCCCATTGTACTCAGCCACCTAGAAGACCTCAGCCCCATGCCGGAGGGATGAGAAGAGGGGGTGTAATTTGTGCAGCCCAGTCTTTGATGTCGTGGGAATCAAACCAAATCCTACAGCCGGGAAAGCTGCGGGGCCACTTGTCTGATCCCATGATAAGCCCAATGGCCAGTCTGTCTGGGATGGTGAGACTGGTACTGCTGCCTGGGGCAAACGGTTGCAGATGGGATGAAAGGTTGGAGTGACTGAAGGTAAATGAGGTAGCCAGGCTGGGAGAGGTCCAGGCATTACCTCCTGCTCAGGGCAGCCATGGGTGGTACAGTGGCTTTACAGCACCATCCAGCCCCACAGCCACCTCTCATTCATCAGCTGAGGTGCATAAATGGGCTGGGAGGGGGACACACACACAGGGTTGTATGGATTCACTTTACAGGCAGCTGTATATGAAAGAAGGGGGTATTGGGAGGGTGCAAGGCGCTATGCCACCTCTGCTCATAGCCAAGCAGCCAGAGGCCAGGATGGGTACCAGCTATTGGAGCTTGCACATACCCTGAAGGTCTCCAAAGTGCTTCAGCGCCAGCTCCAGGAGGACAGAAGTCACAGCCCAGCTGGTGTGGCCACAAGACCACAGAGTTTGGGGAGGTGTGCTGAACAGGGGGGGTTTCCAGCCACCCTCCTGGAAGCACAGTCCATCCTGTCCTGGAGTGCAGAAATGCTTGGAGCAGGGGTGAGGAGGAGGAGGCAGCACTAGGCCAGCTCTGCAAGGCGCGGAACGTGGCCCTCGTCCCATCTGGAAGCGATTTGTTCTGCATTCCCCGGCGGAGGCAGCTGCCGTCACCCGGGCTCCGCTCTCTGCCGCAGCCCCGCTGCAGGGCACAGCAATGGCGGTGAGGGGACTGAAGGGGAGCCCCTCGGGCTGGGAGAGGGGGAGATGCCCTGGCAGGCCATGCAGAGGGAGGAAACCCAAAGAAAGGGTCTTTCCCTGACTCTCCCAACACCCCCATTGGCTTCCTCTGAGCAGGACATGGGGGAGGAGATGCTTACCACACCTCTGGTAAGCAGGGAGGATGCAGGTCATTTCTTATCCTTTTCCTGCTGGTGGTACAGCTTACCCCATTCAGACGTGAGCTCCCATCTCACTCCAAGACACAGACCAACTTAGAAGGACCACCAAAATGCAGTCCCTCTGCTCTTCATTCATAATGGAGAAGACCTCCACAGAAGGTCTGGACAACTATCCCATTTCACAGAGGAGAAGCCTGAGACAAAGAATGGTGCCAAAACCCCACTGCTGCTTAGCAAGCCTCTGAGCAACAAGCTTCTCCTGCCTGGGCATCCCAGCACAAGCTGCCTAAGCCTAGTGAGAAGGTAGGCTCCATTTTGACATCTCTGCAGACATCTTGTCATCCCTTCAGCCAGGCCCTGCTTAACCCAAACAAGTCTCGTCTCGCCTTTGCCAGCACAGACGCCTCCCTTCTCCTCCACAGGGCCCTGAATGGGTGCTTGTGCCTGGCCAAGTGCTCCCTAGCAGAGCCACCGAGGCCATGAGGGTCATCAATGACACTGGTGATGCCGTGCCCACCAGCAGGTTGCTCCTCATTAGCACTGATAGGGTCTTCTGCCCTGTAATCACCAAGGAACAAAGCACGGTGCCAGAGGGATGTGGTGTCCCACGTGTGGGCAGAACCTCCCCTGGTGCCACCAAGGAGCACCTCCTTGAACTTACCCACTGCCACCCCCTTACCCTGGTCTGACACACTGCCAGTGGAATGACGCTTGTCCTGAGCCTGTTATGAATGCCCAAATGGCCCACGCAGCATTCAGGGAGCCTGTTATCCTGGCTAAAGCTCAACCCAATGCTACCCACAGGTTCTGGTATGACCACCCACCCCCACAGAATCACAGAATGGTTTGGGTTGGAAAGAACCTTAAGATCGTCCAGTTCCAACCCCCTGCCATGGGCAGGGACACCTCACACTAGTCCGTGTCACCCAAGGCTCTGTCCAGCCTGGCCTTGAACACTGCCAGGGACGGAGCATTTATCACTCCTCTGAGCAACCCATTCCAGTGCCTCACTACCCTCACAGTAAAGAACTTTTTCCTTACATCTAACCTGAGCTTCCCTTGTTTTAGTTTGAACCCATACCCTGTTCCTGGCTGCCAGCACTACACCACAGGCACTAGGACTTCCCATCCAACATGGGATGGGATGACCCTATGCAATACCCACACACAGGGGGCAAACCCCTTTCCTTTGCTCCCTGGCCGGGCTCCCCTAACCAGGTTATAGCCAGCCATCTGGGCTCTCCCCTTTCCCCAGATCCATTGAAGCGGGTGCATCAGGAGGCCGGGATGCCGGCGGACGGGAAATGGCCGTGGGGAAGTGGGGAGGAGCAGGGGGGGCAGAGGAGTTCCTGAAGTTTTCTGTCCTGGATAGTTGGAATAAATCTCATTTTCTCTGGTCTCCTGCCGAGGCAAGGATTGGCTCAGCGGTGCTGCAGCCCGCCCTCCTCCTTCCCACGTCCCCTCCCCGACAACTTCGCTCCCTCTCTCCGGTGGCATTGGGGCGTCAGCCTGGGAGAGCCAAGCCTTGGGGGGACAGCCGTGGGAAAAGGGAGGGGGGCATGCCTCCCCTTTGTGCCCCCCTCCGCTCCGGGATGCGGCAGCAGTGACCCTCGGAGCAAGTGAGGGGCCAACGGGAAGTGTCTCCCAACTTTTTGTCCGGAGGACAGAGAGGAAAAATAATAACCCTGGTTTGGAAGAGGTAAATCCTGGAAGTTTTGATTCTTCAGTTTGTAGAGCTGAAGGGTGGAAGAGGGGTGTCAGGAGCAGAAGGAAAAGGGTGGAGAGGGTGGTGGGAGAAGGGCAAAGCGGGAGGGGTGGCAAAGCCATGGGGATGGGAAGGATGGCAAAAAAGAAAGGGAGAAGGCAGGAATGCAACAGGAAACCGGGAGGAAGGAAAGCAGGAGCGAGGAGAGGGGAGACAGGAGGTGGGGAGGGAAAAGGAGAGAAAGGGGGTGAAGTGGGGTCCCATCCTGGGGGACACTCCCCTTCCCACCCCCTGCTCCGGATACCCCTTGGAGCCCTGCAGGCTGTTGGCGCCTCTATTCTGAGGGCTTGAGGGAAGAAAGGGAGCACTTTGGGACAAGGGGGCAGGGAGAGGATGGCTGGAAACTGCCTGCCTTCGGAGCCCCGGCCTCCCTCCATGTCCCAGCGTGTCTGCTTGGAAAAACACTCTTGTTATACAGACAGATATAACTGTATGTATATATATAGCAGCTGGCAGCACAGGAGTCAGACGCAGGCTTGACTGCCTACTGGCCGGCGCTGCTCCAGGGGAGCTGGAAAAGGCCCAGCCTGGCTAATGGAGCTCTTTTTCCCCTTCCCCAAAAGGCTGTCCCTACTGGTTTTCCCCATCCCAGAGCAGTGACCCAACAGGGGAGCCACTGCCTCCCTCCCTGCAGGGAAAGGGTGGTTTGTCAGCACTCAGGAAGGCTGGGAAACCCTTCCTGGCCGCTTACAGCAGTTTCCACTCCCTCTTCCCCCTACTGAGACCACCCCAAACTTCTCCTCGACCTCTTTTGGAGTATGTCCCCTTTTTTGAAGGGGGGTGGGGGGAGAGGGAGGTGGAAAGGAAAGAAGGAGAAGGAGGGAAGAGGCTGCTTTCAGCAGCTCCAGCCAACTAGACATCTGGATTATTTCCCCCCCCCCCCGGTTTCCGCTCTTCCCAGCAAGCAGAACAGCTCTGGTCATTCCTGGCTAGTGGAAAACCAGTGGTAACCAGCTGAACTCGGGGGGAAGCTGGGAAAGGCCAGGATGGGAGGAGGAGGAGGAGATGCCGGAGTTGGTCTTTGAGGGCAGGGGGCTTCCCGGAGGAGGTGAGCAGAGATCCAGGGAGAGGATGCCGGGGAAGGGGAGGTCAGGATGAGCTGGAAGCGGTGTTCGGACAGATGGGTGGCCAGGCAGCGGGGTCCCTTGCACAGTGGAGGAAAGGAGAGTGCGTGGGTTGCCCTTTGCCCATAGAATCACGAGTCTGCTTGGCCACAGGGGAGGGCTCACAGGGGCAGAGCAGGCAGGGAGATGCACAGCGGGCAGAGGAAAGGAGAAAGGGGGAGGCAGGAGGGAGGAAAAGCCTGCCAGAAACCTGCCATCCAGGTAGGTTTGGACACCAGCTCCCTCCCTCCTCTCCCAGCGCCTACTGCTGCCAGCAGACAGGGAGAGCCAGGGGTGCTGGCTTGCGTCCCTGTGGTGGCCAAGGGACATGGAAGGAGAAACTCTCCTCCTCCCAGCTCTCCACTCAGCAGTTCTCCAGGCAGGGAGCAAAGGGATGCTGTCCTCCTGCATCCTTCTATCCCTCACCTCCCCACGATGTCAGCCCCAGTTCTATGCAGGACAGGTCCACTGTGCAGGGGACCTGGGGTGGGCTGGGGGAGTACACCCTGTAGAGTAACCCTGCGCCCACTTTGTGTTTCTCAGGGGCTTCCGTGTGCAGAGGGAAAGGGAAACTCAAGGGCTATAACTTGCCTAATACCCTCCCCTAGGGCTATGAGTGTTCCTGGGGGGATCCAAAACGGCAGGTCAAAACCAGGGTTGCATCTCTCTCCCTACGGTGCTGAGATGCCCGTTGTGCTGCAGGGACCACCCCAGTGGTTTCCTTGCACTCCTGACCCAGTGGCTGTGGGTGGGCTTCTACCAGAGGGAGGAAATTGCTCCTGGGTCATCCTCCCACCCCAAGCCTGCCATGTGCCTTGCCTGTCCCAGACACGATGCAGCACTGCATGACCTCCTTGAGCAGGAGCTGTGTGAGCCAAGGAGCTGGGGCCAACCTGCCACTGTCCCCACTGCCACCGGCCACTGCCACCCCGGGAGGCAGCCAATGGTGCTGCAGCTGCCAGGGGAGGTTTGTTTTCCCTTCCCCAGGCATTAACCCCTGGCAGATAAGAGGGGCCCCGGGTGAGCAAACAGGGCCAGGGCAAGGCAAAAACACATGCAGCCAGCCAGGAAAGCAGCTTCATGCCCAGGGCTGCCCCTTGCCAGAGGCTCTGCCACCCTGGCATTGCCTGAGTGCTCCGAGATGACATGGGTGCAGGCAGGGGAGGCAGGCGAAGCAACGCAGGGATGGGGGTACCCAGACAGGAATGGAATGATAACAAAGCTCCTGCATCACCTCTCGCCATGCTGCCCTCCACTGCTGGTCCTGCTGAAAGGACCCAGCTCCATCCCGTTCTCCATGCCCCTAAGTGGAGACTGAGCCCAGGGGGGGCCCTTTCCTGAGTAGGGCATCCGGACCATTGATGCTCTGAGGTGTCCCAGGTCCCAAATCCTCTCCTTTCCTCATCTTGCCCTGTTCCTCTTGCCACACACAGCAGTCGGGGATCTGGTGATCTGAGTGTCCTCCCTGCTGACTGGGGACATCATCTCTCTGCCATCATATGCCTGGCTGCTACTTTCCAGTACCTCTTGGCCCAACCTGGGTGCAGGGACCCACCCCACCTTCCCTCCCAACCTCAGTCAATCACCTCCCTTGCCCTGCCTCAGTTTCCCCTGCCTGCAGAGCAGCTGCCCTCCCGCCTCCTTGCTGCTCCAACGTGCTCCAGCACCCGAGGGCCTAGCCAGAGTTCAACAAACAAACCAATATACAAATAGTTGCATTTCCCTGCCCGCCACCCCTCCTCCTCGAGAAGCACCCGGTCCCCAGGCCTCATCCTCTGCCTAAGGGCTCATCTGACTAGCAAAACAAAGGGAGAGGTTTCTTACCCCGGGAGCCTGGGATCTGGGAGGATGGTATGCCAGGGAGGGAAATCCTCAGCCTGTGTCACAACATGGGTCCGGCAAAGCTGCTTTGCAGGGTGGGGAAACTGAGGCACACCAAAAGAGGTCAGAGAAGCCAGTCCTGGTGTACAGCTGACGTGGTTGGGAAGATCCTCTCCGAGTTCTTCACCATTCATTCCTCTTATCTTGTCTAGGTGGCCACCAGCACTGAGGCGCTTGCCCACCCCAAGCTCCGGTCACCCGCTGCCCCATCTGTGACCTGCTCCCCTTACCTGACAGCAGCAGCGCAGTGGATTAACCCCTAAGCCTGCAGCCAGACGCAGCCTCCAGCAGCCTCCGCAGCACCTGGGGTGACCCCAGACACCCATTGGGGACACCTCTGCCTGCCACCTGCTGTGGGTGGCTTCACGAACACACCATAGAGCAGGGAAGCAGGGGACAGGCACCCCTCCCACCAGCCAAGGTGACGTGAGCCATCCCACCAGGAACACCGGAGCAGGAGGAATGGGGAGGCCGGGGATGTGACAGGTCATCCCAGTGCTGGAAGCCCAGCGAGGGCTGGTTTTGGAGGTGTTTTTCAAAGACAAGGG
This sequence comes from Psittacus erithacus, assembly GCA_009867235.2. Taxonomy (NCBI): domain Eukaryota; kingdom Metazoa; phylum Chordata; class Aves; order Psittaciformes; family Psittacidae; genus Psittacus; species Psittacus erithacus. The sequence goes on from WYDI02022379.1 coordinate 150,319, forward strand.
CAAGGTGAGGGGTTCATCATGAGCTTGGGGAAGCTGCCGGTGCTCAGCTGGGTGTCAGGCTCCCACGGGAAGCGGCGGCTGAAGTCGGAGCTGACGCCGGACATGATCAGCCCACCGCTGGGGGACTTTCGGCACACCATGCACGTGGGGCGCGGCGGGGACGTCTTCGGGGACACCTCCTTCCTCAGCAACCACGGTGGAGCCGACACGGCCAAAACCAACAACTTCTTCGCGCGGACGCTGCGGCACGTCCGTCGGACGCCGCTGAGGAGCCGCGGCAGTGGGAGCCAGGCATCGCCAGCACCCCCAGCCATCTCGCCCATCATCAAGAATGCCATCTCACTGCCACAGCTCAATGAGGGCACGTACGATGGCGGCAGCAGCCGGGGCTTGACCAGCAAGTTCTCCTTCAAAAGCGCCTCCAACAGCTTCTCCAAGACGCATCAGACCTACGGTGAGTGAAGAGCGGGGCAGAGGCTGGTGCCCAGGCACAGTGTGTCCTCTGCAGCCCTTCTCCATTGCTCCATGCCTCAGTTTCCCCACTGAGGGACTTTAGTCCCTCAGCAGAGACAGGACATTTAGAAGTCCCCAGTCCTGGTAAATCCATGTGAGGAGATAACCTACCCTTGCTTTCAATTGCAGTCCTTGCTCCTGCCCTTGGCGGGTCTCCCCCAAAGTAGGATATGGATGGTTTCTCCTCCTCTCACACAGTCGGCAGCCCATGTATAGTCGCTGTAAGGAGGTGCCCTCCATCTCCCCCCAGCCTGACACCTTCTGTGTGAGCAGCCTCCCCGGGACAGTGTTGGGGCAGTGGGGCAATGCCCGTACCAAGGTTGTGAGGTCAAGGGGACCTATGGCACAGCCTTCCCTACCTCCACACACAGATGCTCTTCCCTTGTCCCCAGCTGTGCAACCTGCCCCATCTTCATGTGCTTCTGAAGGGACTCCATCCCCTTCTTCCCCATTGTGCCACATTCTTCCATGCCGGTTGGGGTCCAGGATGGACCTTTGGGAAGGACAGGATGGGACAGCGGGGTAGCTCTTCTCTGGCCTCACAGCACTGGGCTATGGCTCAGCTTTTCCTCAGGGAGAGAGGTCTGAAGCGGAGGATCTCTGGGGGTGGGATCTGGGGGTCCTGCAGCAGTGGGAGGAGATGGCTGGGCTCAGAGGGAAAGGCAAGCTGAGGCAATGCTGCCATCTCCTGGTCCTACCTGCCTGGCTCAGCCCCCACCAGCATCCTCCCAAGCCCAGAGCCCACCTGGAGTCCCTCAGCTGTAACTCGGGGCTTTGGAGATGTCCACACAGATACCGGCTTGTCCTTTACAGGCCAGTGCCAACGATGGGAGCCATTTCGGTGTCAGTGTCCCTTGTCCTCCACAGATGTAAGGCAAGCTTCCTCCCACCTCGCCGTCCCCCATCTCACCAGCCATCCCTTCTGCATTGCAGGGCTGGAGTCTGGGTTTTGCACCATCCCTCGTGTCCCTCGTCTGGAAAAGGCCCAAGAGAGCTCCTTCCCTGGGGAAACAGAGCTGACGCGCTCAGACTCCCTGCTCTCCTTCCGTCTGGACCTGGGGCCCTCACTTATGAGTGAGCTCCTCCAGGTCATGAGCTTCTCTGAAACCAATGGGAGCGAAGTGGGGGAGAATGGCACAGGTCTCCTGTGCGGTGAGGGGACAAGGGATGGTGTCCCTCCGGCACTGGGAGAGGACAAGGCAATGTCCAGCTTCTGGGACTGCTCTGGGCAGAGCAGCCTGTCGCGGTCCAGCTCACTGCCAGGACTGTCAGTCTGTGCCAATGGAGAGGCACACGCCATCAAGGGCACCGGAGGGGACCCTGCCTGGGCCTCAGAGCTGGGGACGTCACCCAGAGGGACCCCGTGGCAGGGCCATTGGAACGACTGCACCATCGAGGCGGGAGAGTTTGACCGGGCAACGCAGGTCCTGGCACATCACTATGGTGGGACCAGCACCCCACGGAGCTCGGAGAAAGGTGAGGGTCTCCGGCAGGCCCGGACGCAGACCCTATGGGAGAGCCCCAGCAGCAGCTTGTGGCGGTCACAAGTGACAGGGGAGAGCCGATCCCCCGAGACCACCTGGAAACAAGGAGATGAGGAGGAGGAGGAGGAAGAGGCCACATTCTCCAGCCTGCAGGAAGGGTACACTGGTGCCCGGGGGAGGCGCAGCAACTCCTTCGAGTACGCTGATGAGGAGGAGGATGATGAAGTCAAGGTGTGAACTGCCATCACAGCCCCCACCAGAAGCACCGGTGCTGGGGTCTTTGCCCTCCTCCCTGTCCCCACCCACAGGCACCAGCATCACCCGCAGACCCAGCAGGCAACCTCCTTGCCAAGCTGGGGACACTGGGGAGGCTGGAAGGGGGAAGGAGGAGAGCCCATCTCCTAGGAGGCTCCTTGGAGCTGGGCCTGGCTGCTGCAGGGGGCTGATGGGGGCTGTGCATTGCAGCACCAGGCACTGTGGCCCTTAGACTGCCATTAGACACCAAAGGGACATTCCAATGTGCCAAAGAAACCCCAAGCCCCTTCTTACCCCATCCAGTTTCCCCTAGCACCCTCTCTCACATCCCTCAGCCTGCCCCTGCCAGCATGCCTGGGGATGTGCTCCATTCTCCCACCAAAGCCTCCAACTGCCCTCTCCCTCTGCGCTGGCAAAGGTGCCCTTGCAGAGATAGTCCCACCAATAGCTCTGGCACATAGGGGACAGGTGTCTTCCCAGCTCCAGCTGATGCAAGATCTTCCATATAGCACATCTACCAGGGGAGGTCAGCTGGGGGCTAAAGGCTAACCCCACAGAGCTGAACTTACTCTTTTTCCCTCCCCTCCCACCAATAAAGCTGTGAGCTCAGTGTTCAGGAGGTGAGAGCACTCACAGAGATAACCAAAAGGGTCTTTCCACTTGCCTCCTGCTGCTGAGCGTCACTTAGGACAGCTCCTTTTCTGACCTCCACCTCCCTGTAGCAGGGAGGGGAGAAACTTCTTGTCTGTCTGGAGGCAGAGGTGAGGTTGTCAGGTCACCACATTCTGCAGTTCAGGCCCTAAAAACCCATTCCATTCCCCTCATTGAGAACAAGGAGACTCCCACTCTGCAGCCGCTTGGTCTGTGCCATCCTCACCTGCTGTCCCCATTCCCTACACATACATCCCTCTTTCCAGGGCGCCCCTTCCAAGGGGTGGATGGCTAATGGCTAATGCCACTTGCCAAGCAACGTGGCCGCCTTGGAACGAGCTGCCCCCCACGCTGCCCCAGTGCAAACTAGCCCGCACAGAAGCGCCTTTGTGCAGCAGCATGGAGCCAAGATTCTCAGTGGCTGAGGTCACTGGAGGGACCCTCACAGGACACCCCTTGTTCTCAGGGACAGGAGGGGGGAGATGCTGGGCCATGGCGCAAGGCTCACCCACCGCCCGGCTGCTCCTTGCAGAGAGCTCTGCAGGGCAGAATACAGAGCTCTGATGTGCACGTGTGTTCTATGTGGAAGTGCCATTTGCAAGCTAGGAACCAAGGCTACGGGCAAGCCAAGTCAGGCAGCAGCTTCAAGAAGTCACCAGCTCTGGCCATGGCCCCCAGCAGTATCACTGCTGATGATACTGCTGATTAGAGCCCTGCACCCTGTGGCTCTCAGGATGAGTTCCCCCCCACCCTCTGCTTCCCAGACCATAACACAAGCTCCAGACCAAAGACCCGTATCTGTGGAATATCCTTTCTGCCTCCACTCTGTATCCCATGCACTTATTATTGTCCTTATTAAAACACTTTTGATACTAACTTCTCTGGTGCCTGCCCTCAGCTGCAGCGACCTTATCTTCCTTGCTAAGTCTGATGGTGTCCTGGTCACAAAATCCCATCATCTCTGCTTCAACAGGATTTGCCAGTACCTGTGGGATCCCTGGATTACTAGCCTGGTACTTTGCCACCCACCATGGCTAACACACAAAGCAACTTCCCACCCACCCAGCCCCACATAGCATGCAGGAGGCTGCAAAGCTTTCTCTCTAGCCCAGCAACAGTTCATTTGCAGCCTGAAGCAGATCAGTACCCTTCCCACCTGGGTACAGCACTTCCAGCCCATCAGACAACCTGATGCACTTGGGCAGCAGCAAGTCCCATGGGCTGAGCATCAAGAAGTGGAGAGGGAGGGCAGGGGCACTGTCACATTGACTTGAACCGGGCTATCTGTAAGATGTTTTCTACTTCTGCTGCCCTCCCATTCTGCCTAAAGTGCCCCAATGTTTCCTGTCATGCATTTGTCTCATTTAAGGCCAGGGAGACACTTCACTAATTAGAGCAGCAGCATCTGGTAACCAGCACAGCACTAACTGCCTGTAGTCCAGTGCAAGGAACACAGACTAGGAGGCACTGAGCCACATAACCCAGCCCAAACCCTGTTCTCGCTCCCCACTGCCTTCCCCTGCCTCATTTTCTCTGGATATGGTTCCATAGGGAAGTATCAGAGTAATGGGTAACTTGGCTGGAATGTGCCAGCAGATAAGTGAGGTGAGATAAGGGGAAAAGCTGAAGGAGACAATTCGTTATCAATAGCAGGAATGTTGGTTCAGGGGCACACCTGTGCTGCCTTCACCGTGCCACCGTTTCACATGGTACTGCTCCCGGGGGAGGGCAGAGCACCTTTTCCTCCTGCCCAGAGGAACCTGTTAAACACATGCCCTGAGGTTCCCAAACCTAACATTTACCTAGACACTTTTGTGGCACCAAATGCCATGTGGAATGCCACATCTCTCACTTTTCTTCCTCTTCCTCCCTCCCTCCCAAAAACTCAGGTGCATGAAGAAATGGTGCATTGTGAAGAGATTGCACAGCCATTGCCTGAGCAATAACATAGTCTTCCTCTTCCTGAACACCACCTATAGACTGCTTTGCCCTACCTACTATCCATTCAACCCCACATCCTGGTCTGACCTGGAAAAGTACCTGGTATTATCTGGAAGCTGTTTCCATCCAACAAGGAAAAACCTCTGGTTATGTTGGTGTCTCAGAGCCAGGGACATCACAGAAGCCAAAGCACTGGAGCAAGCAGTCTCCCACTGCTTGGGTTTTTATTAGAGCCAGGAAGCTGCACCCATCAGTCCAGCTTGAAGGAGGTGACCCTGAAGCCTCCCTTGACACTCATGTAGCTGACCTTGCTGTAGCAGTGCCGGTTGGGGAACTCCACTTCATGCCCATCTGGTAGTCTCACTTGGAATTTGTCTTCCAGCATTTCAATAGTGATCTGGAAGAAGGAAGGGGAGGAAGGGCAGCAATTGGCGACAAGGGGGAGATTAGAAGCTGAGCATCCAGGCAATAGGCCTGACTGTTACAGGGTTAGACCTGGCTTATATAGCCTTAAACAAGGTGTGGGGGCTTGAGCTGAGGAGGATGCAGGAAATGAGCAGTTAACATCAAGGGTCTGAGCTGCTATCTAGCCTAAGACTTGGGGACAGAATCTGTCCTGGGGCTGTTTCAGCTACTCAGACTGTAAACTCTGAGAAGCTGAACCCAAGAGTATCTTTATACACCATATGCCTTAGATCTGCTCTGAACAGGGCAGAATAAACCTAACACCCTAATGCCCTCAGCAGCTCACCAGGCTCGGAAAAAGGAGCTTCACTGATAAATACACAAGCAGACGGGATGAGAACAAATCACTGATCATTGCAAATTGATGAGGCCAATGGCTGTGGCCAGTGGTATGAGGTTCAACAAGGCTCAGTGCCAGGTTCTGCACTTGGGCTACAACAACCCCATGCAGTGCTACAGGCTTGGAGAAGAGTGGCTGGAAAGCTGCCATGGAAAAGGCCCCGGGAGTGCTGACTCACAGAGCTGAACAGGAGGCAGCTTGTGCCCAAGTGGCCAAGAAAGCAAACAGCATCCTGGCCTGTACCAGCAATAGCGCGGCAGCAGGGCCAGGGCAGTGATCACCCCCTGTACTGGGCACTGGTGAGGCTGCACCTTGAATCCTGTGTTCAGTTCTGGGCCCCTCACTACAAGAGAGACAT